>VDFB02298343.1:0-48003 GCA_007258455.2 Sequoia sempervirens
AAAGGGAAACCATGGTCGATGTTAGAACGAAACTTCTTAGAGTAATACCGACCATGAGATGTCAAAAGAGAGCCGCATAAAAGCGAGGTGGCGTACGACCTTGAACCCAAACGAGGCAAAAGAAAGAAGGGGTCCACATTTTGAGCAGGCGTGTCTTTGAGGAGCTGTAAGCTCTTGTTCAGGTCTTACAAGAAAATGTTGCATTGAAAAAAGAGAAGTGAAAAGGAAGTACAATAGAACTACCAAACACTAGTCATTATTGTTCATTAATCTCGCTTAAAATCTTTGCAATTATTTGTGTGTAAAATGTTCTTGTTTCCTTTGTCGAAGTAAAATATTCACTACGTCTCTCTATATTAAAATGAAATTCTTGTCTTGTCCCCCTATGGTTGATGAAACTTGTCCTTTGAGGGATGTCCATAGCCTCTTTATGAGATCTCATTCATAAAGGTAGGGAGGATGCTCATTAAAGGTTGTGTAGTTTTGACTTTCACTTGCTAGATGCATTTTCCTCAATGTTTCTACAACCTTTTCAACGAATACATTTTGGGAGCATCCTATAATCTTTGCATTCCATGAGACAACATTTCTTTAAGGTATTTTATTACTAGGCCCCAATTATTGTTCCTCTAGGCAACTTGATAGACTCATGGCTACACCACCCTTTTATCTATTCTACCCTTTGTGTGTGTGTGTGTGCGTGTGTGTGCTCATGCTTTCTCCTACTCTAGTTTTGTGCTTTTCATGCCCTCATACTACCTCAAAATTGTGTTTTAATGGAGGGTTGTGGGTCAATCATACTGTGTTCCATTTCCCCCACAACTTGTAGTTATGTTTCCTTCTTTTTTGGCTAGAAATACAAGCCCATATTATATTTATGGGAGTTGCAAGTACACACTTCACTCATCATGAAACCCATTCCCATGTCATCCCTCTTGTCCTCTGCAATAAATTCCTACACAACAAGCCCATTGTAGCCTATGCCTCATTAATTCAGTTACATTGACTATTTTATTTGTTTATTTTCAATTTCCTAGTGTCTTAAACATGAAATGTGATAGAGGGTCAATACCATTGAAATCTTCCTAGCATGAGAGTGACCTTTCCAAGTGTTTTGAATTAAATAAGTATTGAACTTATTATTCAAAGGTATTTATAATTATAAGTAAATGCGATGAAATTGATTTAATTAAATTCTTTAAAGATGCTATTTGTTCTTTTTTATCATATTTATATTGGATTCCAATCTATATATTAATGATGGTGTTCTTAATATGTTTAAATCTTGAGCTAATCAATATTGATAAATAAACATTTTTTATTTACATCTAAATATAAATATACTTTATAATATTTAAACTTAAATAATAACACCACTAAATCCACTGCCATTTAAAAGTAACTTTGATATATTAAATCAATACAAATTATTTCTCGGAAAAATGGGGTATTACATTTTTGCCCATCATACTTTGCGCTTGCTTGTATTACTTCTCTACTATCATAGTTTTATCGCTACTTGCAGCACCTTATGCACAACATTGTTCATCCTATCCTCTTTTGCCTCCACGCTTGTTGGGTTTTATTTCTTATTATTATCTCTACTTACAATATTTCTCCTGTGGCATTTTGCTCGCCCTTCTTGTTTGTATCCATTATCAACATCATTTCATTGCGACTCGCCACTCCCACTTGTAGCACCTTGGAGGTCCTACTATGAACATGCACATCTTCACAGTTAGCTTCCCTTGCTGCAATGTACTTGTAACATCTCGTGCAACTCCCAATTCCTACTTTCCAGCTACATATACTGTGGAAATCTCTCTAGCATCCTTCTCTATTCTCACTATCAATATCACTCTACTTTGATCTACCACTCCAACTTGCAGCATCTCTGTAAGTGAATCAACTCCAGTTACAGATTCATGCGCGCATCTTTCCTTTGTTGTACCTAATTGTATCATCTTTATTATGACATCTTCCCTATGCTCTTTAGCTGCAGTCAATTGCAACAACACCTATGCACCATTCTCATGTATTCTTCTTTTGTTGTTCTCACTTGCAACTCCTCCATGACCACCTTGCAGCCTCACACAAAAACTGCTCCTTCATCGCACTTACTTGCAGTACCATATGAACCCTCATTTCCTTACATGCAACCTCTTGTCTCCATTCCTCTTCTTTAACTTCCTCATGACACTCTTGCTTGCCTTTCTCCTCCAGTGGCAAGCTCCCTTTACCAAGACCATCAACTTCTAGCATTTCCTTCGTTGCTACCTACTTTTCACATCATAGTTTCTTCTATCTTCATCCTCTGAGGTTTCTAATCACGCCCCAGTCTTCCTCAAGGACATAGCCTCAAACATTTTTAGAAGTTTACAGCTGAAACTTCAATACTTTCTTCATCCACCCTTTCATGAGTATGACCTCCTCTTATTATCTTTAAAGACATCCATCCTCTTGTGTATTCTCTTGATACTTATCAGTACAACGCAAATCTTGCTTGCATCCTCTGCTATTGCAACAACTTTTTTTGTTTTTCTCCTTCTCGACATCTTACTATCTTGAATCACCCTTTCTCACCTCTGCAACTCTCCTAACTGCAACCTTCTTTGTTACAGAGCCAAATTCCCACCCTCAATCATTTCCATCATTAAACACTTGCAAACTCTAAAGAATGGACATTGTACTTCCTCCTAGAATTGTAGCCCGCTTTCATACCATGTTGATAGGGTTATAGATCATTCATTCCATGGACTTGTAAATTAGAGAAAGTCACATTACTGTGAGAAATCATTGTAGCCTTCCAAGAAATCAAGATATTCTTTGCTGCACCTAATCCTACAGCAGCCTAAACCCACTTCTACAGATCCTCACATTAACAAAAATTTTGCTCCAGGTGACTCTCGGTTAGGATTGCACATTCGTCCTAGTTCCTGTCCCAAACATAAACACACGCATGCACATATATACATATATATACTCTCTAACACACAAAACAACAGGAGTAATTCAAAAACATAAGTAAACAAGCAAGAACACAAGGAATGGAATCCCTCTTCCTACAGACATGGCTCAAGACTGCACTTTAAAGGTTTCAACTTCTATATACTATTATAATCTAGAAATACCACTTACATTCTAATTTCTCCTATTTTCCTCTTACACATATTCTCCAGCTTTTCTTTTCTTTTGCACAACTAGTTTCACCTCCTCACACCCTAATATTGCTGCTCGCATGCATGTTACTCCAATTTGTTGGTCACACAGTGTACTCGATTTCACGCATCTCGTAGTATATTCTGCAGCATACACCAAAAATTCCTGGAGTCATGGGCAACCTGGACCACTCGCAGTTCTCTACATATCCTTTCAATTTACTATTCACAACATCATGGTAGCTGGTTGGGCGACTCTCTGCCAACTTCGAAATTTAAAATTTTGAATTGAAAAAAATGGGGATACTGGCAATAACTAGTAATTATATTAGAGCATGTGCATAAGATAGGTATAAGTGTCATAAATGCTAAAATTAAATGAATATAATGGAATATATATAGGAATAGATAAGAGCTAAGTGGGAAAAATGTGTGGATATAAAAAAATAAATATATAAAAATGTGTGGTTTCTCTGATCAGCATTTCCTTTTGACTTGCAATGGCTCCAGCACCTAATCTCCCACTATCTTCTTTAATTACTTTACACAGCAGGTCCACTTTTCATTCTTTTGATCTGGCTTGACTATGATCAGCGGCGCCTATCCTTAGATAAAACCAATACACATAACAATCCAACACATAAATATTAATTATCTTTTCTTTCGCAAATTCAACTATGATGTCTGCTGCGATCTGCAATTTCCACCTTCAGCTATGGCCTTTTAAAACTTATGACTTTCCATCAGGTGTGATCTGCCTCTTTGGTTGGCAGTTAACTTAAGATTTCTGCAACTTGACTTCTCCTTTTAAATCGCGAAAACGATCAGCTTCAATTTTGGCAATCTCCGGGCTTCGAATTTGGCTTTAGTAATGACAGCCTGGGGGCTTCAAAAGATCTATTATTTGCCTTAAACAGTAATGATCTCCTCACTTGCATGGCAGCAGCTCTCTGTAAGTCTCTTGGATGGCTTCAGATTAGAGTATGACAGAGATTAATACCTTCTGCCAGCAATCTCCTTCAAGTTCTCCAAGACTCTGATCCAACCTACTTTTTCTACTTAGATCTTCTTCCTATCAACAACTCTTTTCTTTAACTGCAATTTCTTGTTCGATGTCAACACATTCGACTTATCTTGATCAACGATCTCCAGCAGCAACCTTCTCTTAACTGTTGAGACGGAATAATATTCAAATCTGGCAATCTTCAAACTAGGCTTTGATATCCTTTCTTATCGGCAGGCTGGCAGCTGCAGCTGCGACCTCATGACCTAGCTCTGTTCAAATACAAATGCTTATAATCAGTGCTCTGATACCAATTTGAAGGGGTGGACGGAGATAAACAGCAAACAATATGGAACCCTTCAAGTGATCAATCCATTGACCATGCAATCCCAGTGTCTTGAAGATGCAAGGGTGACCAACAAAACCAGGACTTCGTTCTACATGATAAGATATCATGAAGATGTGGTTGTGCGCCTCAAGTTTGATTCAAAAGAAAAGACTTATAGGTAATTGTTATTATTGGAGGTCTTTTTGTTGTTCAGATTTATATATCTGTACAACATAGATGGGAAATTAGATTCGTTTACTTGGCTCAAAGAGCGAAAGGAAGTATGCCAATTAGCTTCCAAGCATTTTAGTGCAGTATCACAAAATCTACCATTTCTCTCAAAATGGGGCAGGTGTGGGTATGCCTGATCTGAATAACGATGCAGAGACTTGCAATGGTTTATCAGAGCTGAAGATGAATGCCTCTTGGTTTATAGTAGTAAGATAAATGGGACCCTTCGAGTCATCAATCCATTGACTATGCAATCCGAGTGTCTTGAAGATGCAAAGGTGACAGGAAAAAGCAGTATTTCATTTTACATGAAAAAATATCCTGATGATGTGGCTGTGCACCTCATGTTTGATTCAAAGGAAAACACTTATCTGGTAACTGTTGTAATTGGAAATATTTATCTTGTCAGAAGAAATGAACTCTTTGTTTTGATTTATAGATCTGCAGGACAGAAATGGGAAATTAGACGCGTTCACTTGGCACAAAAAAGTGAAAGGGGGCATGGCAATCAGCCTTTTTCCAAGAATTTTTGTACAAAATAAAAAAATCTACTGCTTTTCTAAAGATGGAGCAGGTGCGGGTACGTATGATCTGAATGCAGATATCAATAGCAGGTTTCGTTATATTTTAGGGATGCAAGGTATAATGCACCGGGCCTTGGGAGTTGTTATGTAGAGGGGGAGAATGGCAATGGTTTGTAAAAGCCATATATATTCAACCATATACATGGTTTTTTCTAAATTATCCAAATATAATCCCCCCAACACAAATCGCTCTAGGACACAAATAATGGGGTGATACAACATCTTCATATTTAGATCTCCACTGCTCATCAAACTCATAAAAAATCAAAGCATGTGTAAATGATTTACTTTTACAAACCATTATCATTCTCCCCTTGTACATAACAATTCCAAGGGGCCCAGTGCATTACACCTTGCATCCCCAAAGTATAAAAAACACATGTTATTGCAATCACCAGATCATGCGTACCCACATCTGTCCATTTTTAGAAAAACAGTCGATTTTTTTATTCTGCACTAAAAGTCTTGGAAAAAAAGCTAATTGTCATACTTCCTTTCACTATTTGAGTCAAGCGAACGTCTCTAATTTCCCATCTCTGTTGGGTAGATCTATAAATCAAAATAAAAAATCTCGTTTTTCTTAGAAGATAAAGACATCCAATAATAACAATCACCTGGTAGGTCTTTTTGACGCACACAGCCACATCATCGTGACATCTTTTCATGTAGAACAAAATTTCTTCTTTTGTTGGTAACCCTTGCATCTTCTAGACGATGGGATTGCATGGTCAATCGATTCTATCACTCAAAGGGTTCCATATCTCTTACAACTATAAACCAAGAGGCCCCCATCTCCAGATAGATCTGAGAAACTATTCCACTATTCCGACTCATTGCAGTTCCACTCTCTATTAAACCAAAATATCAAAGATAGTAGTCGTGGCTTTAAGATCAGAATGAAACTGATAAGTCTCTTTTATAGAAAACCAAATTTGAATGAAGGGCCAAGATTAAATAATAAAGATCAATGGATGAGATCACTTCGAGAAACAAGGAAATAGGGTTAGGGAAAAAATAGGGTTTAATTAAGGATGGACGGTGGAGATTAAAAGTTAATAAAACCTTATCAAGGGCAGAGATTAATTGAGATAAGAGATAAGATTTGGTACAGAAAAGAGGTAGCTGGAGCGAAAGTGAATTTCCAATTATTTAATTGGAAAGTGGAGGAAAAGAAATTTAATAAATAATTAAAAATAATTATTAGGAGGGAAAAGTAGGAAATAATTAAATAAAATAATATATATTTATTGAAGAAAAAACTAATGAATAATTAAATAATTAAAATTATTATTTAATTATAGTAGAAAAATAAAAAATAAAATAAATAAAAATTTGTTTAATTATAGAGAGAAAGGGTTAATTAGTGATGTATTTAAATAAACATTAATTTATTTAATTAATTAGGGAAGAATAAAAAGAGAAATTAAATAATTAAATAATTATAACTATATAATTAATTATGCTAGAAGAAGAATGAGAATTGATTTGGAAAAATGGTGTTCATAGGCTTAGGACATTAGTGTCCACACTAAGCACCTATCTTCACACATAGTTCCGAGCATTTACTGTCCAATGGTAAGCAGGTATGTGATATTTTTACTCCTATACTTCTCTCTCTCATGCATTTTTTTTTGAGCTCTATTCACTTAAATCAAATTTGAAAAAATATAGTGAACTTCAATAGATTAGTAGTACCGGTGAATTATTGACATTATCTCATGTATTAACTTTGGGTTGTATTCAACTAAATTAAATCTAAACAATATAGTATATTTCAATACAATAATTATAAATATTGTTAATAGTAATGTTAATCTCAATATACACTAAAAAAAATGAAATTATAAGTAATTTATATAATCATATCTTATCAAAAAGTATTGTTTATGGTTTTTATTTTATCAAGAACTTTAGTGTTAAACTCTTCATGCCTACTAAAATAAATAAAGAACAAACAGAAGAAAAATAGTAAAAATTATTTTGAAAGAATAGAACTCACAAATGAAATTATTAATTAATGAATGATGGTTTTTAAAAATATGGTAAATAAAATTAAATTGTGATAATGATATATTTAATACATGTAATAAATTATTTACTTTATATATTAAACAAAAATGATATAAGAATTTTGAGATGTCTATATTAAATTTTGTTATTTTAACTTTTAGTTAAAGTTATTTTTATTTTACATATAATTTTCTTTTTTATAGTTGAAGAGTGATTTCAATTCTCAATAATAATGTCATAGAAATTATGTTCATATACTTAAAAAATTAAACATAAATAACTTTTTATAATATAAATTTCATTTTCAATATTCATCTAAGCTATTAAATAGAAATATAATTTTAAATATTCAACAATTTTTAAAATATAAATACTAAATAAATTATATAATAAATACTCTTAACTATTTGTTGCTCAATATTTGATTGAAGGGTCATCTCTCTAGTTAAATATAATTCAAATTTTTATTATAATTAAACTTTGAGCTATTAATGAAATTTTTGGATGAACCAAGTCATTTTGGAGCCTTGTATTGCTTAGTGCCAAATTTATTTTAATACATCCATTATATTTCATGAAAGTTTGACTTTCTCCTAAGTATTTTTCTTCATAAAATTTAGAGTTTTAATGTGGATGCATAACTTCACTATCACATGACTATCCATCTACATCCATGTGTATAGCCTTGCACATTTAGTGTCCCATGGTAAGTTATTGTAACACACCCATCTGTTTTAGGAAGGTACTTTGTAAGTTTCTATTGTTAACATGAAGTTACTCGAGATTAGAAGTGGGTTTTATGGGGAACAACTTATGTTAAACTAACAATTCTTTTGGCATACAGAACCTACTCGGTGTCAAGAAATGAAACCCCTCTCTTTAAAAGCTTGCACAATTTTATATGTAGTTGTGAAGCAATCTAGTGAAGTATAAAGTGGTTTTCTCTATTTTAATTGATTCTTCGGAGCATCGATGTAGAATAACTAGGAGAAACTTTTGATTTTCAGTATTCTTATGTTTTATTTTAGGTTAGATGTTTAAATTCTTGAAAATGTTCCAAAATTTGAATGAATGGATAAAATTTTATTGAAAATATTTTATTCTCAATAAAATTGTTGAATGCTTAATGCTAAATCTACTTAAGTGATAGGAAAGAATTTGTGATGTTGATAAAATACTACTGCAAATCTTTCGATTTCACAATGTTATTTTTATGAATGAAGTGGAAGTTTTGTTTATAATTCTTATGATTCTTAGCAAAACTAGAAATAACTGTAGTCCCTTTGAGATTAACAACAAATATCACATGAGTACTTGAGAGTGACCCTAGTCCAATCATGACCTAGTTATCAGAGACCTGGGATTGAACTAAAGCCAATATTTTTGAGATAAAGCAAAATTCCCCTTTAGGTTGTCTTTGTTCCATATCTTTCAATAAGGATAGGCTCTTTTTGGTCTTGTCTAAGAAGAATTTATTCACCCTATTTGCTACGAGCACAATCATTGTCAACAGGAACTGGGGCTAGAAGGAGGGTCTATTCTTATGATTTTTGTCTTTGTTAAGTTTTAAACTAGATTTCCATAGAATCACTAGATCCTGATCTGGTGATCCTCATGTGACTTTAGTCGAGCTTAGTGGTCAAACATCGTCTAGACCTTGAAAGTCTGGAAGTTTAAGTGTGAATTTGAAGAATTCAACTATTTTTTTACCACCACCTCCCAAAGCGATGGAATTCTTTAAGGTGGATTCACATATTGAATTTGTTGTGTACAATGATTTACCAAAAATAATCGACAAGTTGTGTCCTATATATTATTTCCACCAAGATGCAAAAGAACATATTAGTATATTCAAGCATAAATGCTTTAGAATGAGGATTCAACATGAAGACATCATATGTAGGTTGTTCCTTAAGTGATGAAGTTTACCAATGGTATATCAACCTACCTCATAATTCTATCAGATCATGGCAAGACATAGAGACAAAATTTTTAGCCAGATATAGAAAATTGACTAACCTTGCTTTATTAAACAATCTAAAAATCAAAATGATTAAGGTAAAAAATGCTTCATAGTTATGGTGACTCACAAGCGTTCTTCGCTTGTGTAGGCATGAACCTAGGCCTCTGGTAATTCTTGGAGTTTGAGGAAAGTTGAATGTTGCACCTCCCAGTCTGCATCAGTTGGTAGGATGAGAGTGTGGATTTTCCTCTATGCTTGCTCTAGCTCAAAAACATCTTTAAAAGAGACAAATCCCCATCTAGAAGAAACCGCTCCAAGGTGATAATTGAATCGAGAAAGAGGATAAATATCATGCTCAATGTCATCATCCATAGGTGTTATACTCAAACCTAGGAGTTCCACAAAGGCCTGGATCTTGTGGGTATGTGTAGGATCATGATGGGCCAAAAAGTGGCGATATGATGGGCATTTGTAGGGTATGTGGCTGACGACTTTTTTCCCTAAAATTGATGAAACAAAAAGGGTTTCTAAAAGAGATTCTTATCTTTCCACCAATATAAATTATGCTTTACTTTGAATTTAATAAATAATTATTATTTAGTTTCTTTTTGAATTACGACTAAAGTATCAATTCATAGGCTGATTGAAAAACATCTATGGCTTTCGAATGGTATCACATTTTTTGAATCTGAAACATGTGTCACATTCTATGCTTCACATACTATAGGATTAAAAAAAATGAATTTCATGAAGTTTTGACCAAGTTAAGGTGGTCAGACATACAAGTATTTTTATGTTTTAAAATTTTAATAAAAAATTCATAATTAATTATTTACTTGGAAAAAAATTACAAAATATATCCATCACATTAGGACATGAGTCCTCTACTTATATCTAAAATCTTATAACCAAATATTATCATTTTATTGTGGCTAGGGTGGTCAAACAAACACCTAATTCTTATTTTTTCCCTGAAATTTAAGTACTATTGCATTGAAATTTCAAAATTTCACCAAATAGATTTAAAAATAAATAAATAAATATAGTAGTTTAGAAACTAGATTCAATCTGCTAAATATTTTGTTCTTACATATTTTTAAAATAATATAGATAACTTATTCCAATTTTTACGTCAAGTTTCCTAACTCTAATTTTTCTAAATTTTTTGCCACTTAAGGGCCTATTTTTTCCATGATGATCCTGCACATACCCTTGTGTCGTATTGCATCCACAACCTACTCAACCATTACCACATCTTTATCTAGTGAAAGAAGAGGAGGTATCCTTTTCAGTTAACCAAGATACTAAAGTCCTTGATCTTGATGACCCACTTATTCAATGTCACCTGATAATCTTTACACTTTGTTGCAACCTTGTGAGAGTTGATGATCTCATTAGATTTGATGGAGGTGACCCGCTGATTGGGAATCCCTACACTTCTTAGACCCTTATCAATGGCTATGCATAACTTGGAAATGAAGCTATTTGATTATGCCACTTGAGATGAGCATTTTTGCATAAAGCGATCAGTGATCGTGCCAACCTTACCATTCAATTCCTGAACACCTCTTAAGAACTATAGAGTGGGCCCAACAATGGTAACACCAACTATGATCCACTCCCAATGTGTGGATACCAACTTCTTCATTATCAGGAGGGTTCCAAATCCTTATGCAACAACTAGCTCCTGGTTAAATTAAGCCTCTCTTTTTCTTGCGTTTTCCTCTATTTGACTTCTCTCTGAGGGAATTTGTCAATTTTGATCTTAGCCTTCTAATCTCTTGTTTTGACTCTTCTACTTCCACTTGGGCTTTCTAAATATTGTCAAAATTTTGGGATCAGACATTGTCGAACTCTCTTTTCATATTTTCAATTTTAGCATGAAGCTAAACTTTTTCGCTCTGAGCTTCAACAAGCAACTTAGATATTTCTCCTTGCTAGCCTTGAATTTTCCTTACATGGGTAATTTTAGCTTCTCTAGCATGGATCTTGTTTTGTAGTCTACTCACTATTTCCTTCACATTTTCCAACTCTACCTCATGTTTCTCCAATTTCTTGTCCAACCTTTTATAGTCAACATATACCACTTTCTAAGTGACCTTTGCTAGGACCACCTTGTTGCACAAGAAAGTCTCGTTCAAGTCTAGGCCCATTGCATGAATGTCGTAGTCCTCCATCTGAATTTTCCCTTTAGTTTTTGAAATGAGTAGCTTCATGGTCTTGATTAGCAGAGAGTTCTGCTCTTCATTAAGGAAAGCCTCAATTTTCTTAGTAGCGGGCAACTTGGCATTCTTTAACAATATTTTTTTCTTTCTATCCTATTGCGCTTGCTTGGTAGCATCAAAATGACCTCAAAGAGTCTGAGGGACATCAATGCTCTATGTTGCAATGGAACTACTAGGAGGTAATTTGAAAAGGATGATAGAAAGGGAAACTTTGGATGTGTGAGCATGCAATGACACAAAAGGTAGAATTATCATGGAAAAAGGAAGGACACCAAATTGAGCAGGGGAAAAACTAGTTGGAGTGAATAGAGAAATAGGTTTATGGAGAGGTTATTTCCCAATAGTAGATGGGCTGGGAGTGATGGGTAAAGTGGGTGTCTCAGTATTTCAATTGGGGCCCTTAATAGGGCTATTAAAGAATCAATTGTGGTTGCAATGGATGGTGCTCTTTCGGTACACAAGGTAGCTTTAGAAGATTCATTAAATATGGTTGGGGGTGCATTCAAGATTATCAACTTAGGGTATGAGGATAGAGAATTCCTATCCATGAGAGGAGGCAGGGGATTAACCAAAGATGTGGAAATAGGAAGAAGAGGGGGAGTGAAACTTACCTAAACTATTGTAGTTAGAACACTTCATAGGATGGACTATGCTTCTTCTTCTTGTCAGGGTGGCATGTTAGGGGCACCTAGATCTTAGAACCTTCTCTTCTTTGCTTGATTGGGGCTAGTATATCCCAATCCTTTGGTAGTCGATCCTTCCAAAACATTGGCTTCAACGACCGTAGCATACCTTCTCGGAGACTATTTTGTCCTTTTCCATTTACTTTGGGAACTGGGGAGGATGGAGCTTGTGAATCCCTTTGCCTTGAGTCTCTGCAACTGTTAGATTCCTGAGGCCGAGAAGTATGATGTGGAATTTGTTCTTTATCAATTTTGTGGCTCATTTCTATATTTTTATTGTCACAATCAGCCTCTTTATCATATATTTCCTTGAGTTCATCATCAAGCTGTTGAAATTTGCCAAACGATGCTCCTTGTCACCTCATCTCCTATCAAAATCTCTAAAAGTTAGCCTTTTTCTGTTATGATCATCCCTTGTGCTTGAGTTATGCACTAAGAGATTTTCCCATTGGGAAGTTCCTCTTGTACTCTACTTGTGGTTCATAAAAATTTAACCATTTTGGTTTTTGGAATGTAATGTGAGCCAAATCAATGAATATATCCTCACCTTCTTGAGTCGAATTCCACCTTCTCTAGAAATATTCTTGAATTTCATGTTTCAATGTGTAAACCCTATCTGAGTTATAGTCCCACTTGTCACAAATGAGTACTAAGCCTAAGGCCATCAACAAATTCATGATTTCATCCTTGACCTTCTGCTTATTCAATATTACCTGGATTTTATTAATTATTAGGGGAAGTAGATAAATCTTTTTTTCTTCCGATGTGATAGGTTTTGTTGACAACAGTCACTTGACGACAAGCCTCCAATGTGAAAACTCTATTTTTTACAAATTTGGGGAGTCAAAAAGGCTCCCTGGAAAAACCATGAAATCTGATGAATGTAAAATCCTTGCCCAGGAAATAATCCATTGAGGTAGGTAGATTTTCAATCCATTGTATGACATCTTGAGAGAAATGACCGATAGGGAAAGGAAATAAATATTGAAGCACTGGCCTAACAAAGTGATCTACAAACTAGTAATAATACCCTATTCTCGAAAGAACATGGGTCCATATAGAAACTAGATAGAGACAACCTCTTTCATCTAGCCTAGACACTGGTACATTTCTTTCCAACGATTCAAAATTAGGATGCAAAATCAAATGAGCCAAGATAGAAGAATACATGAATTTAGACTCAGTACTGTAATTGTTTAGTTGTTCTAGTATGTTTCCAGCTATCACCTTAGAAAAATCATAATACTTCTGGATCCTTTTGCTTTTGAGTGCTAAAACAAAGCCAAACTGAAAAGGTTCGACCTACTCATCACTATCAAGGAAAAAAATCCAGGCTAACATCAAGAATACAAACTTCGTGTCCTTCTTGAATTTCTTGCATGAAAGAGGAAAGAGAAGATGACCTCTCTCTGGCCATTCCTTTGCCTCATCCTCATAAAAAAATTATGACTGGCCATCTCTTCCCTGAAGGTATCCATCCGCTCTTCGTCAAAAGGTTTAGCACCCCAGGTCATAGGGATACACAACATATCCCGTATGGCTTTAGTAGAAATCATAAACCTGTTCCTATGACCCTCAATGGCTTCTATTGTTCTATTTAATTTCTTTGCACATGCGTCGACCGACTTCAAGATGGATGTACGAAAAATAATATAAACTATGGCAGACCATAATTCTAGAGCTGAAACACAAAACCCTTTGATGATTCATGCTCGAGAATCCTCTAAAATGCACCTTCACTAAAACTTTTAGGGTTAGTTGACAACTTAGGGTTGAAAGAATTGTTGGTGACATCTTGTACCACCTCTCTTGGGACACATTTATCAGGTAGTATCTTCTTGCAGAATTCAAATGGTCATTCCTCGACTATTGGGGCATTGGTGAATGAGTTCCAACCAAAAGTTTCAACATAACCAGGCCTTCTACTTGAAAGTATAGTGTTTCTACTAGAGGTTGAAGCTTCTTCCATGGCTATATGAGAAAGTCGTAGAGAGTTTCCTTGATGAAAACAACCACTTTCCTTTCACTTCTTTTGAGAAATCTACTTTTGAGTGCAATTAATTCACTTGCTTGTACATGCAGTTAAGGCTAGATGTCATTACTGTTGGTCCATTAAATGTTTACATTGAGGTGATACATGTGGATTGGAGATCTGTATCCTTCAGGAATTCCAAAAACCTTGTGAGAATAGAATTAGTACATTCTCCCTACCACATTTTTATCAAATAAACTCATTGCATTGAAAAGCATGATGTTCGCTATGTGTTCAATGTGTTGAGGTGATACAAGGTACCCCTAAAAAGACATGACCATTAATTTTTTAGAGCTTTGTGTGTTAATCCATGTCTTTTCCCATTAGTAATTTGGCTAGCATTGATGATGGCAAAAGACACATGTCAACAATTGACATACAAGATCATTTACTCCCAACAGTCAAATTTATTTCTCTAGTCGTTCTATCAAATCCTCCATAGGATTTATCTACTCTTCTCCATTTTTTCCTTGATATTTTCTCATTTTCATCTAGCCAGAAATAGACCTTATGTTGGTTGGGTTTTTCGGCTTCACTTTCTATATATAGCTATTCCACCTTTTCCAATATTCATTCAAAAACATAGCTCCTTAAGTTTAGTAAGCTTTTCATTGTCTTTCATTCGACCATAACTCGCTACTCTTTCAAAATGTTTGATGGCTTGGGAACCCCTATTCAGATCCTCCCATGGAGGCCACAATACTACTTTGTAGGAGAGGTCACTAGTGACTAAATTAAGTGCCTCATGAAGAAATATGACCACCTTGTCATGGTTGTGTTCAAGTGGGTAGTCGCCCTAGACTTTCACAATGACAAAAAATAGCTTTGAAGCAATTGAAATGTCCTTTCCCACTTTGTGGCCTTACTGCTTGACCTAAATGTGTCCAAACCCATGATAATTGAGTTATTCCACCAAATGTTTGACACTTTGTTGATGGAAGGGCTAGGCAAGATAGTGCAAGTGGCCATCCTTGGCGTTGGTATCCCTAGCATCGTGGATCTTCACAAGCAAGTGGACTTTGGAATAGATGTACCCTCATTTCCCTTCCTTTTTGACTTCCACACTATGGACCTTGAGATGCACCACTACTCTTCTCAATCAGTAGCCACTTTTCTACTATGAGAGTATAACATGGAGCATGTTTTGGGACTCTCCTGGAGGAAGCACTTCGACTTCCTAGTACGAAGTTGTTGAGAATAGGCCCTAGGTCTACACTGCATGGATTTCATGTGTGTTATGTGTTTAGCCCCTTTTTGCACCCATCAGATAAGAAGAAGAAGAAGAACCTAATCATGAGCCCTTTTTCTTCATCAACAATGACAAGAGCTTTTACTTTACTATTTTTTCACATTGCCTTCCTGTTTGCTTCTTTTCACTCTGCTACTCTTTTGAGTTTGCTCAAGAGAGCCTTATGTTTAAATCTAATCCTTGAGATTTACATTATATTGTAAATTTTTTGATGAATATAATTGAATAAAGCTTTCCGCTTGTTTAGTGTTGTTCTAAAATTATTCTCAAAATTTAGAATGTATTTACAATTCTTTTTACATATGGTATAACTATTAAAAAATTTAAAGAACTGCATATTTTAATGGAATAACTTCAGAAAAATACTGTTTACTAGTATATCTAAAATGTTTCCTTCCATATCTTCATGTTCGTATACATTCTTCTCCTTGCATGCGCCAATTTGGAAGGGTTCCTTCCATACCACTTCAAATTTCATGTGTTGCCCTAGTTTTGCAGTACCCTCATAATACTTTAGCACTAAGCTCCCCTCTTTGAATTCTAGGTTATAAGTCTTTTTGTCAAACCACCACTTTACTATTTGTTGATGGGAGATCATGGCTTTGTATGCTTTTTCTTTATCTTCTTCTAGCTTGTGGAGTTCTTCTAGCTCTACTTCCATTATGCTACTTTCTTCAATTTCTAGGGCTTTCAGGAATTGTAAGGATGGAATCTCTATGGAAATGGGTAACATTTTTTGGAAACAAGGAACACTGAGAGGGGGGGTGAATCAGTGTTATTCAGGCACACTGCCTTACAAAGATTTGGATCAAGAGAATGAACTAAAATAATAACATATAAAAATGCTTTATTACAATTCTAGTTAGGCTCAATTGTCAATATTCTATCCTTCTGACTGATACTGAACTTCTTCTATGTTATGGCTCTGACTCGCACCACAAAATATTTATGTGCAAGTGAAATTGTGCATAAAATCACTCTAACACTCTTCTGATATTCGCAATACACATTGACACACCACACACATACCTAAAAATGATATAATAGATAATATATATATCTGTGACTAACAATTTAATCACAAGTCAGCTTCAATAAAACTTAAAAATATTAGCAACTGTCAGCTCAAATCTTAAGAATTATCCAATGCACATCCACAACTATCGGCCACAACTCAACTTAGGCCCAAATCAAGATGAGCAAACAAAAAAATATTTGAATAATCATTCCTTGAATATTTGTAACACATAATATTAACTGAGTCATCCCCAAAACATTAATAAATAGAAAAGTATCAACCAGATCACCAAAATTACACATGAATTGGTACGAGGCACTAATATTTTTTGATAACACAATAAATACACTGATGAACCTTTCCCCAGATCCACAACTCAAAATAACAACTGGAAATTTGCAAGTGAATTGATGATCCCCAAACTATCGAATGCTTTGTTCTTCTTGACTGTCCTCAATCTGACTGTCGGTATAAGTAAATGATGTCATGCAGATCCAAGTACTAACTAGGGTTGCCATCAATGACAAGACCAAAGCATAATTGCAATGTCTCTTGCCAAAAATCTCCCCCTTTGGCACTGATGGCAACACTTAGTGAAAATTGACTAAGTGTCAGATCAAAACCAACATGAGGTACACTACCACTTCAAAACTTCAAAAAAGAAATCTTCAATCTCGGCTCAAAAAAGCAACTCCCCCTAAGATAAATACACATTTTTCACTATACACTTCTCCCCCTTTGACATCAATGGAAAAAACTAGGGAAACCAAAATAAAATTCCAAAACTGTATAGGCATGAACTTCTAACTTACAAAAGTTTGAAAATATATGAAAAATATTGCTTCAACACTCTTAAATTATCGTTGGAAACCTTTTTGAGACTCTCCAAAACTGTTATGTGACTGCACATTAAGTAAGATTGAGCTTCTGCAGATTCTAGGTTCACTAGGTCACTAACTACCACAACAACTTTTGCTTCCTTCAAAGCACTCACCATTATCTCAATCTTCAGACAAATTAGTCCTCTGAGTTCACTTACTCTACCATAAATCCTATCATTTTCACTTTGCAAGCATTTTATTTTGTCAAGTAGAGATGTTACTTGACTTTCTTACTGAGCAAAATCACTAGCTAATGGATCAAAAGTATCAGAAATGATAGCCAATTGATTTTCAAGATCCTTCACCTTTTTATCATTACCTAACACTAAACTTGGACAAAACCAAACATGCCTTATAGGTCTTTCCAACTTCAAATATTGAACCTTGAATGTTCTTCATGCAAGTGGCTAACAGATTCTTATCCTTTGCAATCACTTCCTTCAACCAACTTATAAGTCTTTTACCATTAAACTCTTTTTGCACTTTATCCTCAAAATATTTTTCAAAAGACTTGAATTGATTACTTACAACATTTATGAGCTTCTTTAGCTCACTGGAAGAGGAACCAAATGGATCCATGACATGAGTAGGCATTACTTTCTGCCAAACTCCAGATGCAAGGATTAGCGATTCACTATCCTCTATGTGAGACTTTAGAATCTTCTAACTGGCCTTAGCTTGAGCAATTGATCCAACCTTCATCATTTGAATTGGGGACTAAGTGGACATATTGATTGAACTTTCATCCAATTCAGGATCAAAATCTTCCTATTGCTCCATTAGAGATTTCTTCACTACCTCGGTAATGTCTCTTGCCTTCACTCTGATTTCCTTAACTTGAACTTTTTATTCTTTAGCCTTGGGTTCTTCAGAGACTATTTTCATATTTACTTTGGGTGGTTCAACCTCTTTATTTTTCACCTCCTTCTTAGCTAATACCACCTTAGGAACTTTAATTTCCATAGGTGTCCATGTATTTTTCACATTAGGAGGAATCTAAAAATCCTCAGCATCTGCATTCACTTCCTCATTTAAAAAAAAAATCAGTATTCATTTCCTTAACATTAATCTTATTCTTTGACATAAACTCTTCTAGAATCTCCTTGGTTTCATCAACAACATCAGTTTCACCAATCATGAGTTTATTCACCCTTTTCTTGCTCCTAAATTCCTTTTCAACTTTTTCAAGGAGTGAATTCATCTCCTCAATTGACATTTCTGGACATAAATTTGCAAGAATTCTCTTGCTCAGATTCTCTTCTTCTATTCTCGCACTTAATCTTCTCGACTCCAAAATATTATATACTTTGTGGTAAGCCATACATAATCTCAACAAGAACTTTATTGAAAAAGTTCGTATGTTTTATTATGGCTTCTTCAAGAACTCTTTGACCAGATTCATCAAAATTTTCGTACAATTCACAAAGGGGCTTGAGATTTCCATCCTTGATAACTGAATTCTCAAATTCTTCAACTGACATACTAGGTTTGTCAACCTTTTCCCTTTTTCTTTGCTTATTCTTCTTTAGTGGAAGATTTAATCTTAGTTAACTTTACAACCTAAGTTCCAGTAGCCTTCATTTCTCTCAAAACTTCTTTTGATTTTGTTTCCTCATCTTTCAAAATATCTTTATATGTTCTTGTGCTTGTATTTTTCTTCCTTTTACTAGAAGGCTTGTCATGAGTTGGCTTGGCTATAGGGGAACTCCTTGTAGATCTAGTGTGGGCAAAGGATACTCCCAGACTAGCAAACTCTATTTTTTCTTTCACTTTTACTACTTCTGCCTCATCTCTCCTCCTTCTTGCTTCTCTCAAAGCTTCTATAGATAAGCCCATACTTTCTAAAAAAATTTACACCTCTTTTCTTACTCTCCTGACTATCACCGGTTTTTTCAATTCCTCATGAACCTACATAGTTTTCTTTAAATCATAAGTTCCACAACTCTCTTCTCCCTTATCCAAAGGTGAACTTAACAAGTGTTCTACATACGTCTTCAAGATGTTCACCTCTACTTCGTATCCCATAGGCATGATCCATATTGTTCTAGGATCAACAGCTTCCATATGACATTGTTCAATATCCACCATGAAGCAAATAGTATCTTTGTACTATTCCACAATTGAAGTGGGAATTCTTTCCTTGGCATGCATCATATTCTAGAAATTTTTGAAGTACCCCCAGAGGGTAGTATTCCTAACCTAACAATCACCAATTCTAAACAACATGTTCCTTATCTAAACAACTACAGACACATCATTTTGACAATGTACTTTTCCAACACCCAGAACATCATCCATGAAATAGAAAAATAAACACAATAGAAGATTACCATATTTGAAAGTATTCTTATTATCTTTCTTGATTTTAGTCAAATTCTCCATCAATTGACTTCTGAGGAGCTTGCACAAGTCATATTCTTCATTTTTCTTTACCATTTCATAAGCTGCACAGATGGTTGTACCAGATACATAATTATCCTAGCTAGAATGGTATATCTTGTAGCCAATGACCATTGATGCAAAATTTACATCCACTTCAGCAATATCTTCTATTGCCATTCCCCTTCTATCCCATTGTGCACCTGTTACCTCTGTAACCTTCTCATTCTTCACGGATTTCAAGACTAGAAGTCTACCGATGGAATTCAAACCCGTGACTGCACATATAGCCTCTTTTGTGATCTTGAAGGGTATATTTAGCCAGATGAACTCGGCATGAACACGGATCAAAATGTATCTAACCCATTCACTTTCCTCAAATATGGAAAATTTTGCAAACTACATGAACTTCTTCTCTTCTAGGGTTTTAAATTTTGGCTTTACAATAAAATTCTCTCCAATTATGTGATGGGAATACATATTCATCATTTGAGAACTTCCTAATTCTTAAATATTGGCATGTATATAAGCCATAATATCTTTTGTATGCAATACTCCATATGACACATATGAAAATGCACCGAGGGGCTCGGTCTCAACAAGCTTATCCATTTTAATTTAGGATGGGGTCTATCCTTGACTTCAACTATGAGAGGAGTGGACATGATTGCAAATTCAAAAATTCACAGGCTTTTCGATAAATACCTTTCCATCAGATCAAATTTTGATCGCAAACTTTTCTTCACACTTTGAATCTCTCTAGAATTCAGCATAGTTCACTCTAGGGCTCTTCAAACTGCTTTCCTCCAAAATGCAAAGTGAAAAATGAAGGATAACAATGTTATTTTATTGTCTGCACACCTAACCCTTTTTCCCACAATAAATTCCTTTACCCTAATTCATCCAATTACCTTGTTTCCATGTATTAATATAGATGATTCTTTTGTGGATCTCCAAAACTCTACAATACTACCTCCAATTGGGTTAAGCAACATCTAAAAAAGCATTGATCCACCTACTGGACTAGCCCACATTCTAGTACCAATTTCCTATAGGGGTTAAAGGATTTTTCTAATAGCTCCCCCTAGGCTAAAGGCCTAAAACTAATTCCCAGAGGAATTACTAGGAGTAGATTCTAGCACTAGCATATTTCCTTCAACAGAGGGACTCTTTTTCACCCATTTCTTCTACATTTTCCTCCTGATTATGTGTAGTAACTTTCCCTTTTCCTTTGCAATCCTATTGTGTATTCTGTCTTACTGTACCTCTTCTATTCCAATAGAATCTAGCAATATGGCCAGATTTGTTGCACAGTTGTAACACACAACATTTCTCTGTTTAGACCAATTGTTCCATTGATTTTTCCTTGATCTGCATTGGTTAGCAATATGCCCAAGTCTATTGCATGCATAGCATCTAATATCTCTATGAAAGTTCTTCATCACATTTTTACATTCATTGGACTTATCACCAAACTTGTTACAATTAAAGCACTAAGATGAGAATGATGGTCCACTTGGATTCATCTTGCTTCTACGCTAAGAAGCCATATGGCCAAATTTGTCACAAGAAAAACAATAACCATTGAATATTTGAGCATTTGGTTGTCTCACCGGATTCCTTATAGCTCCATTTACCTAATTTCCTTGTTGGAATCTTCCTTGTCTAGAATTCCTTTGTCCAGAGTTCCTTTGTCTAGAGTTCCTTTGTCCAGATTTGGAACTTTCACCTTCCTCATAACCAAGACCTCGCTTGTCACCATCAATCCTCTGACCTTTAATCAGTTCATCAAGCTTGGATGAGCTTGCTTTGAATTTCTCCTTGTACTCATTTGCGGTAGTAAGTTCATCTCTAAGATCATCAAACTATTTTTCAAGCACTTCCTCATTATTTTCAGATTGTTCCAATTCATTGTCCAATCAGCTGCATTGTTCAAATTTTTCTTTCAAGGATTGAGGAATATTTTCTTCATTCTTCTTTCTATCTTCAATCTCCTTGGTCATCTACATCATGATAGATTCCATCTCATGCTTTTAGGGAAGCATTTTCTTTGGAAAAAATTTCACATTCTTTTGTTTTCTCCTTCAAGGCATGACTAAGTTGTTCATCTTCAATGCTTATGTTCTTCTGCTTGAGCTGATCACATAATTCCTCTCTTTTCTCCCTTGATTCATTGATTTTGTCTTTTAGTGACTAGATGAATTTTTTTGCACTCTCAAGATTTTCTTGTAATTCCCAGTTCTCAGATTTTGACTGGTCAAGATCATCTAGAGCCACCATAAGTTGTTGAAGACTGCTTGTATCCATTGTAAACACTTTCCAAGATCTCCCCAATGTGTTAGACTTCTTTTGAAGAACTAGCTCTAATACCAATTGTTGGAAACAATCAACACTGAGAGGGGGGTTGAATCAGTGTTATTCAGGCACATTGCCTAGAGCTCACTGGTCAAAATAGGAAGGCACATTGCCTTACAAAGATTTGGATTAGATCCAAGAGAATGAACTAAAAGAATAGAATATACAAATGCTTGATTACAGTTCCAGTTAGGCTCATTTGTTGATCTTCTATCCTTTTGACTGATACTAAACTTTTGCTTCACTCTTGCTCTGACTTGCACCACAAAATCTTTATGCACAAGTGAAACTATGCATAAAATCACTCTAACACTCTTTTGATATTTGCAATACACATTGACACACCACGTGCATACCTAAAAATGATATAATAGATCATACATATATATTTGCGACTAACTGTAATTTAATCGCAACAAGTCAGCTTCAATAAAACTTAAAAATATTAGAAATTGTTAGCTCAAATCTTAAGAATTATCCAATGCACATCCACAACGATCAGCCACAACTTAGCTCAGACACAAATCAAGATGAGCGAACACAAAAATATCTGAATAAGCATTCCTTGAATATCTGCAACACATAATATCAACTAAGTCAGCCCCAAAATATTGATAAATAGAAAAGTATCAACTAGATCACCAAAATTACACATGACTTGGTATGAGGCACTAATATTTTTGGATAACACAAGAAATACACTAATGAACCTTTCATGAGATCGATAACTCAAAATAACAACTGGAAATCTACAAGTGAATCGATGATCACCAAATTGCTATACACTTTATTCTTCCTAACTATCATAAATTTGACTGTCGATATACACAAATGATGTCATGTATATCCAATTACTGACTAGGGTTGACATCAATGACAACACCAAAGCATAATTTCAGTGTCTCTTTCCAACAACACTAACTCTTTTCCATATACTAATTCATAAGGGGAAGTCTTCAGAATTTGTTGGGGAGTAATCTAGTTCACCCATAGATCAGCTCACAAATGTTTGTGCCAATCCCTTTGTCATTTCACTCCAATGCACTTGATTAACCTAATTAGGTTTTCCTGGTTGATTTTGTTAACCTGTTTCCTTGCGGGTAGTAATTTGATGAATTAAGGAAAATACTATGCTTGATAAAAAAATATGACATTCCTGATCCTACAAAAGCTTGAGCATTTTCAGATATGATGGTCTTGGGTCCAGGCCAAATATGGCTACTAGCTCTTCAAGGAAATTAACAATTTACCCCTCTATAGCATTTTTTAGGCTATGGCCTCTATCCACCATATGGAGTAGTCAATTTCCATGAGGTCACTTTTTTCTAGTGCTAGAAATAAGATTTATCATTATGATAAAATCCAAACCCCATTGAGAAAATAGTTCATCGGTTATGATCGGGCTTAGGGGTAGAGTGGCATTCTTTGTCTTGCCAAAAATATATTGGCATTGGATACACTTTTGCACCAAATTGTGTGCTTCGACAAACATAGAGGGCCAATAATATCCTACTCACATGATTTGTAAAGTATTAGTTTTGGCAGAGAAATGTCCACCCTCAAGGCTGTGGTGGAATTCATTGAGAACTCTTTCCACCTATAGCTTGTCTAGACATTGGAGTAGTACACCATCACAATTTCTTTTAAATAATATGCCCTTAATTAATACATACCTAGTTCCTTACAATCAATAGTATTTCCTTTTATGTAACAAAAGGTTGGTTGGGTATTTCCCCTTTTGCATATACTGTGTCCGATCAACTACCCAAGATTCTTTAGACTCAAATTGGTTTGAGTAGACCTAATTGGTCACTCTTTCTACTCTGCAACTTGATTCCTATGCAATGTATTCACAAAGTCTTCTTCCTTGAACCAGCTTGTTTGGTCTAATGTCCACATCATATTCAAGGATCTTGGTGATCCAATTTTCCCTCTTTTTTTTTTATCTCACCTTATATAATGTATTCTCGCACATTGGGATGTGCTACGAGAATAGTGATCTTATTGGTCGGCACCAAGTTTCAGAACTTCTTCAAAATTTTAACAATGGCATAAACCTATTTTTTTACAAAATTTTACCTAGCTTCATAACCTTTCAAGGTCTTTGAATGGAATCCAATAGGATACTCCCCATTTTCCTCACATTTCTGAGTGAGTACCGAAACTATGCTATGTTGGCCACTGTACACATAGAGTAGAAAGTCTTTGGAAAAAATAACACTGGGGCTACAAAGATGGATACCTTTAGTTGCTCAAAAGGTTCTTTTCCTTCGAGGGTCCACTTGAAAAGAAATTTCTTCTTAAGCATCAGTGTAATTGGTCTCGCGATGCCTGCGAAATTTGATATGAATTTGCTGAGAAAATTGATCTTCCCTAGGAAAGATTGCAATCCCTTTTGGTTCACTGATAGAGGTAATTCCATTATAGATCTAACCCTTTCAAGTTCTATTTCTATTCTCTCCTTTGACGCTACAAATCCAAGGAGCTTGCCTTGAGGTACTTTGAAGACACATATTTTGGGATTTAAAGAAATCCTTAACTGTTGCCATTTATGGAAAAGCTTCACTAGATGATTGAAATGATCATATTTTGATTTTGAAAAGACTATTAGGCCATCCAAATATATTAAGATAATTAGGTTGATCAATCCCTTGAAAGCAATATCCATTACCCGTTGAAAAGTTGCACTGGTATTGGAAAGTCCGAACGACATCTTTGAATATCCAAACATTCCCCACTTAGTGGTAAACATTGTCTTATATTGGTCAACTTCCTTCACATAGAATTGATTATATCCTAAGAAACCATCTAGCAAAGAGAACATCTCTAATCTAGCCACAATCAACAAGATCTACTCCATCGGTGGCAAGGGGTAATGGTCTTTCAACAAGGCTTTATTTAAATCCCAGAAATCAACACTAATTTGAATATTGTCATTTTTCTTTCATTCTAGAACTAGATTCGACACCCAAGTAGAATGTTTGATAGGTTATATGATCTTTGATTCACTAGTTTGGTTAGCTCTTGTGCCATCAATGCTTTGACCTTTAGATTGACTGGTCTTTTCTTTTGTTAGACGAGTTTGTCTCCTTCTGCCAAGTAAATGGTATGTTGAATTATGTCTCGGTCATAACCTCTCAAATCATCATAGATCCAGGTGACAACCCTGTCATATTTGAAACATAGATCCCTCGGTCTCTTCTTTTCCTTGTGACAAACTTCCCTTCTGAATTTCAACCTTCTGCTGCTTTTGACATCTAGCTCTTCATAATCCCTTGGGTTTGCAGTGAATATTTTCTTGCTATTCCTTGCATATTCACAATCAAAAATATTTTTGAGAGAAATTAATCCTTGAGGAAGTTTGTTCTCTTTCAATTGGATGACTTGCTCCTTAGGAAATTTTGTTCCTAGAGGTGAATAGTCAAAAGTTATCCCTAATTCCTGTATGAAGGAAGCAATTTCGATGTCATCATCAAAGACTTGCTAGTTTTGATCATTGCCGAGAATTTAGGGTCGGATGATGACTTGCACCACACTCTGCTTGGTCCAATTAGTAACTAGTTCAAATTGTGAGCCAACAAAAGCCATTTGATCAACAACATTATTTTGTGATTGGGGGATAACTTGTATATTGAAAGCTTCAAAGATCTCGATAAGATCCCAAACTCGATGTTTGTATGACTTTATCCTTGTGTTTTGTGTAGTTTCTTGTCCATGAACCTGGCTCACCACTTGCTCTGAATCTTTGAAAGCTTGTATTCTCCTTGTGCCTATCTGTTCTGCAAGAATCAGCCCATGAACCAAGGCTTCATATTCGACGTCATTCTTGAAGCATGAGAACTGAAAATGGTAAGCTTTGAGGGTCTTTGATCCTGTCGAAGACACTAGTTAGACACCCACTCCAGAAACATCTTTGCACATGGAGCCACCAAAATATAGGGTCCATAGACACATGTCACTCGGATCATCATATTCGTCTTGATCCTTCATTAATTTCAGAAAGACCTGATCATTGTCAAAAATCACATAGGTGCCTAGCCCTGTTGCATAGAAGTTTCCAAATGGATTAGAGTCAATGAATTGGTTTAGTAGCACCACTTCTTTAGGAGTCTGATCACTTGTATCTTCTTCATCCTTCAACATTTCTACATAATATCTTTCTTGCCGAGACATGGAGGTGTGTGTTGCTTCAATGCATAATACTGCATTGTCTCCAATGTGTTCAGGATGTAAAGATTTAGACAAAATACTCATCTTCGCCTCATGCTTAGTTCTCAATATTAGGTGGGACTAGTTGAGTGCTAAGTATCGGCCAAGCTTTGCAATGAAATATCTTGAAAGACACATTCCAAAGACCGCAAGAATGTCTACCACTACCACTTCTTGTGTGACTATTTGGCTTGGGCATGAGAAGAGGGTCAAAGATAGATCCTTTATCCAACTGATAGTCAGAACCTTCTTCCCATCTAGTTACATGATTCCTTTCTCAAGGGGCTCATACCTAAGTTTCAAGGAATCGACCACTCATTTTTGCATGACTATCGTACTAGCCCCCAAATGAATCATATTATTATGCAACAACTTATCTCCCACAATAAATATTAAAAAGAAAGGTGTGGGATTTGGCTTTCTTACCTCTTTTTCTTTCGCATTTCCTACATCATTCGCAAACGCTGTTGCTTTTGGAACTTGAGGGGGTAACACAGATCCTCTATCTTTGCTTAGGTCGTATCTGCTTGCAATATTTTTTCTTCTTTATTTAATGCTTCTTGAAGCAATGTCTTTTGTTTGAGAATAGATATGGCATACCATAGTGATACATTAGCAGGCACCTTCTTCAATTTTTCCACCACATTGAGCATTCTAACTAGTTGAGTCTTAGGCTTGTATGGTGGTATTTTTCTTATTTTTGGAAGAAAAAATTCCACCATGACTGGGCTTGGTGTCTTATTTTCCTCCTTCTTTGCTAATAATGGGTCATGTAGCTATAGAAAAGGCTAGATGATGGGCAATGGAGCCTTCTTTTTCTTGCGAGGGCGGTTGACATGGATGGGGATATGGAAAATCTTGTTGCACATGCTCTCTTGTGAGCCTTCTTTTAGATCTTATATTGTAATATGATTGCACTTGTGGAACACTAGTCATAAGAACTTCATTCACAAACATTGCATATTCTTCTTCCATCCATGAAAATAGAGCTTGGTCGAGCATGATATGCAATTCTTGCTCCATGGACATTTCTTGCATTTGTGCTCTGAAATGAGCATTTTCCATTTTGGGATATTTGTATTCATCTGTATTTAGGGGCATGCCTTTGCTTCTTTTTTTTGCTATCCTCTGTTGCATATTTCCCCTTGGACAATTTTGAGACAGATGGCTATCGCTACATAGGAAGCACCATACATTCTCATCTTCCGCCAAATTACTCTGGCTTGGGATCAACTCTTTACTTTGGCTATCTTTGACCATCTATATAAGCATTGTGACCAGAACTATCTAGTTTGCAGGCGTCGCCTGTTGACCTCCTCCTCTGTAGGATCATTAGTATGGATTTTGTTGATAAGATGGCTTTCCTCTACCATATGCTTGGGTAGCTCATTTTGGAGGTGTCTCTTGCTATTGTTTGATAATGACAAACACATTAGAAAAGGTATGCATGAGACTCTTCATGTCAGTGATCTCCACCATGATTGAGGATGAGCCCGATGAGCTTGTTTGAGTGGCCAGCAAGATATACATACATAGATTACATCATAGCTAAAGTAGATTGTATAGCGGAAGTTCTTGGAGTAGCCTCTTCTCGAAGGCCACTGGAGATTTCTGTAAATATCAGTATTGGAGGTCAGGGCAGAAGCTTCCCGATATCAATTAGACTATTCTTCGCACACACAACTACCTCATATGCATCAAGATACCCCCTCCCATGGAGGTGATCATAATTGTTATGTTTGAATGTAGAGCCTTTATATAGAATGTGAACACCATCACAACTTGGGGTCGAGTAGCCATGGGGATCCTTTGCCAAGTCTTGTGGAACTTGGTGTTAAAATCACTCATGGCCTCTTATGGAGCTCTCTTGATGGTGATTAGTTTTTCCAACAATGAAGTATGATCTCCTTTCTCTAAGAAGTGTTCAAACAACCATTCTCTGAGCTAATAGAGCTTGAGGCCAAATATCGATACCAATCTTCAACCTTCCCTTTAAAAGAGACAACTAACATCGCCAAAGTGATATTATCCTCTACTATTTTATGTACCCTACATACCTCCGCTATATTTTGAAGTTGTTTGAAAGGGATTTTGAAAATTTCTCTAATTTTTTTTGGAATAGCCTTGAGGGCATTAGCAGGTATGGGAGGCCATACATCTTGGGGTGTGGGTGGATGTAGCAGACTACTACTATCCCAAGTAATGAAGTTTCTAGGAGCAAGGGGAGGTACATGATCCATGGAGAAAATATTCCTATGAATTAGGTATACAGGTATTCTAATTTTGAAGGTTGAGCCTCCGGGTGGAGTAGATAAGGATCTAGATATTGACTCTCACTTCTTTCTCTATTACTACTTATAGGTGACATAGTGTTGGCATCAAACAACACTGAGAGGCGGGGGGTGAATTAGTGTTGTGCAAATTTTAGCTTTATTAACCTGATCATGAAAGTGTTGATAACATTGAATCAAAATAAAGATGCATGCACAAAAGAAAAATAACCACAACACCATATAACACATATTTTTTACGTGGAAACCCTTTTAGGGGAAAAAATCGGTGGAGGTTAATCCACAATATAGTTTTGAGTATACTCAAAAGACAAGATTACAAAATGAGAATGCACTTGCATTCAGGTGTACTACCTAGGGCTCACTACTCAAAATTAGAAAGGCTCACTACCTTACAAAAGTTTGGAATACTTCCAAGGAATTGAATTGATAGAGTAGCATCTACAAATTCTTGATTATAGTTTCGATTAGGGTCAATAATCAATTTAGGACCTTTTGTTTGATTCTGCACTTCACTCCGCTTTGCTTCAATTCACTTTACAAAAATCCTTAATGCATAATTGAAACTGTGCATAATCGCTCTATTGACCTTCTGAATTTCACAACATACATCAACTTACATCAAACACACACAAAAATGATATAACAATCACACACAAATACACACACACACACACAAACATACGCTACCAAGAATTCAATCGCTACAAGTTGACTTCAACAAAAAAGAAATATTCACAAACTGTCAGCTCAGATCATTCATAATAATCAATGTGCATCCACAAGAGTCAGAAATGACATAGTGGGGACCCAAAACAAAATGTACGAACATAAAAATACTTAACCAATAACTCCTCAAATATCCACAACACATTGTATTCACCGAGTCAACCTTCATACACTAATAAACAGAAAATTGGTTTATCGGACCTTCTAACTTCCACCCAAATTGATATGAGGCACCAATATTTATGGATAACACATATTATGCATCAAATAATACTCCCTAAAATCCACAAAACAAAATATTAATAGAAAATATGTGTGTGAACAGAAGAACATAAAACTACCGAATGCCCTGTTCTACCCAAATAGATAACCACTAATCTTCAATCTGTCTACCGGTATGAGTAAATGATAACATTCGGATCTACTAGCTAACAAGGGTTTCTGTCAATGAAAACACCTAAAAATATATGCAGTGTCTCTTGCCAACAATCTCCCCCTTTGGCATTGATGGAAACACTTACTGAAAAATGACTAAGTGTTAGATCAGTACCAACAAAAATACACTGCCAACAAAAACTTCAAAAAGATATTTATCCACAGCTCAAAACTACAACTCCCTCTTAGAAATTACAACTCCCCCTTAGATGAATATGCATTTTTCACTTATCTATTCTCCCCCTTTGACATCAATGGAAAAGATGGGGAATTTGCATACCAAACTTCTACAAACAAAAACTTCAAAACTGCATATGTAGAAGCTTTGCTTCAAACAACTTACAAAAACTTGAAAATGTCTGCAAAGTTTGTCTTTAATAGGTTCAGACTTGTGTCTAAAATTTTCTTGAGGCTTTCCAAAATATTTATGTGACCATAGATTAAATAGGATTTCACTTCTATGGATTCAAGGCTCACTAGTTCACTAACCACCATAGCATCTTCTGCTTCTTTCAAAGCATTTAACATGTTCTCCATTTTTGGAAAAATTAGTCCTTTAAGTTCACCATCTTTTTCCACAACTTTGTCATTATCATGGTTCAAGATCTTTATTTTATCAATTAAGGATATAAGTTGACCTTCTTGTTCACCAATAGAAATAGTTAGTAGATCAAAATCATTAGAAATAATTGCTAACTCCTTTTCATAATCCTTAGCCTTCTTCTCATTTTTCTCAGAAGTTTGGACAGAGACAAACACAACTTGTGAATCTTTCCACCTTCTGATATGGTACTTTGAACATTTTTCGCATAGATGGCTAACAAATTTTTATCATTAGTTATCAAACCTTTGAACCTATTGAACTTCCTGGCATCAAACTCCTTCTACACTTTGACTAGAGCTTACTTCTCAAGTGACTCAAAATAAGTACTTACCGAATTTATAAGTTTCTTTAGCTCATCAGAGGAGGAACCAGATGGATCTTTAATAGGTGTAGGCATGATCTTCTCTAGAATATTTAATGCAAGATTCAATAACTCATTGTCCTCAATGTGAGACTTCAAAATTTCTTCACTAGCCTTAGCTTGTGCAAATGACACAACCTTCATTTTCTAGATTGGGGATGGAGTAGACAAATGAATGGGGGTTTCTTTGAATTCAAAATCAAATTATTCCTTTTTCTCTTTCAAAAATTTCATCACTGCCTCTACAGTGTCTCTTGCTTCTACTGCAACTCCTTTAACTTCAACCTTCTCTTCCTCAAGCATTGTTTCCTCAACCATAGACTCTTTCTATCCATTTGCTACTTCAACTTCTTCAACTGGTATCTCCTTCTCTTCAACATATACAATTTTAGGGGCTTCGGTCTCCATAGGTTCTTCTAAATCATTCACTTTAGGAAGAATCTTAGTGTCCTCAACTATAACCTCTTCATTTAGCAGACCAGATGAAGTATCTTCTACCTGCTCCTCTTCTGAAACAACATCAATTTTTTTCTCCAATAGAACTTTCCTTGAAATACTTTCAATTTCCTTTTCCACTTCTTTAGTTTTACCCAACATAAGCTTGTTTATCCTTTACTTGCTCTTGAAATCCCTTTTTTCTTCTTTTAGGATTGCTTTCATCTCCTTTGCAGACATTATTGGAATTAGATTTGCAAGAACTAGTTCTCTCATTTGTTCTTCTTTAGTTTTGGCATTAAATCTTCTCATAATTTCCAAAATGGCATACAATTATTTAGGAAATTGTTTCATTATCTCAATGAGTGTCATATTAATATTGTTCAAGTATTGTATTGTAGCTTCTTCAAGGACTCTTTTACCAATGGTATCAAAATAACCATAAACTTCACACAGAGGATTAAGATTTCCATCCTCAATTATATCTCTTTCAACTTCCTCTACTGTCATAGCAGGTTTACTAGACTTCATCTTCTTCTTAGCTTTCTCCTCATCACTGGAGGGCTTGACTATTGCAACTTTTATTTCCCTAACTTCTTTGTCATATTTTCTCTTCATCTTCTAAAATAGCTTCATACATTCTTGTGCTCTTATCCTTCTTTCTTTTTTCGGAGGCCTTAACTTGAGTTTTTATAGGGGTTGACTTCTTTGCATGATCAGATAGGGGTGCAAAGTTCCTTGTTGATCTAATACGGGTAGAGGATACTGTCAGACTACCAAATTCAAATTTAGCAGGCTCTTTCCCTTTTTCACTTTCAGCTTGGTCTCTTTTCCTTCTTACTTCTCTTAGGGCTTCTATAGGTATGCCCATACTTTCTGCAAAGACTTCCACTTCTTTTCTCACTCATCAGACTATCATTGGTTTCCTCAATTGCTCATGGACTTGCATGCTTTACCTACATATGTTCCAAACCTTTCTTCATATGAATCCACAGGTTTACTCAATAGATGTTGAGCATATAGCTCCAAGATTCTTTCATCAAATTCATATCCCATAGGCATAATCCAAATAGTTATGGGTTCTTCTGCTTCCATTAAGCACTGATCAATATCCACCATAAAACATATTGTATCCTTATATCACTCCACAATAGAAGTGGGAATTCTTTCCCTTGCTTGCATTACATTTTGAAATTTCTTGAAGTATCCCCAAATTGCAATTTTCCTAGTTTGCATATCACCAAGACAAATAGCATGTCTCCAATCTAAAGAGCAATAGGCTTGTTGCTTTTCTAATGCACTTTCCCAATACCTGGAACTTCATCCTTGAAATAAAAGAATAGACACAACAACAAATTACTGTATTTAAAATATTTTTTCTTGTCTTTCTTTAGGTTACCAAGATTTTCCATCCATTGACCTCTAAGCAATTTGCACAAATCATACTCTACATTCTCTTTTACCATTTGATAGGTTGAATAAATGGTTGTATTAGATACAAAATTTTCTCTGCTAGAGTGATATATCTTATATCCAATAACCATTGAAGAAAATTTCACACCCACATCAACGATGCCATCAATTTTCATTGTTCTAATATCATATACAGAACCAATTGCATCAGTTACTATTTGATTCTTCACAGACTTTAGAATCGACAAGCCACCAAAGGAATTAAATCATGTAACCACACTTATAGTCTCTTTTGTAATCCTTAAGGGTTGATTTAACCACATGAATTTTGAATTCAAACTCGACTCAAGATGTACTGGACCCATTCGCTTTCATCAAACATAAGAAATTTTAAACTTTGAGTGAATTTCTTCTCTTCTAGGGTTTTGAATTTATGCTTAATAGAAAAATCTTCCCCAACAATGTGATTGGAATACAAGTTTAGCAACTGCGAGCTTCCTAACTCTTCAACATTAGTATGAATGTATGCCCTAATATCTTCAATGTGAAAAACACCATATGAAATAGATGAAAATGCTCCTAAGGGCTTAGTCTCAACAGACTTGAAAGGATGCTATTTAAACTTCAGACGAGGTCTATCTTTGACTTCTACTACCAATGGAGTAACCATTTTCACAAATTCATAGATTTGCAATTTTTCCTGAAAAATACCTTTTTGTCGAATTATAGTTTGAGCTTAGAATCTCCTTCACACTTGAATTCTTGTTGAATTTCACCAAAGATCACAAAAGTTCACTCTAGAGCTCTTCAAACTTCTTATTCTCAAATGCAAAGTGATAAATGAAGAATATAAGTGACCTCTTATAATTCTCACACCTAACCTTTTGTCACAATAAATTATTTTTCTTTGTCTCATCCAGATACCCCGTTCCCATGCACTGTAAGAGATAACACATATGTGGACCTTCAATTCTGTATAGATACTTTCTCCAATTGTTGAACATGATCAGTAGATCATTAATACAATCACTGAACTTATCCACATTCCAGTTTTGATCACCTATAGGGGGTTTTCAAGAATTTTCTTTATAGTTCCCCCTAGGCCAGAGGCCTTAACCTAATTCCTAGTGGAATTACCAAAAGTTGATTCTGGTGTTGTCTCATTTCTTGCAACAGAAGGACTCTTTTTCATCCATTTTTTCTTCATCCATTTTCTAATATGATCTATAGTAACTTTCCCTTTTCCTTTTTCATCATTTTGAATGCTTCTTCTCTGATTTATTGGACCTCTTCTACAAAATCTAGCAATATAACCAATTTTATTACAATTGTAGCACACCACATGTCTTTATCCAGACCAGTTGTTCCACTGAGTTTCTCTTGATCTACACTAGTTAGCAATATGGCCAAATATATCACATGTGTAACATCTAACATTCCTATAAAGGTTGTTCATCACATTTCTATATTCATTTGACTTGTGGCCATACTTGTTATACTTAAAGCATTGACTAGAGAATGATGGACCATTTGAATTCATTCTACTTTTTCATTGAGCTTCCATATGACCAAATTTATTGCAAGCATAACAAATACCATTAAACCTTTGAGCATTAGGTTGTCTTACCTGATACCTTCTAGTGTTGTTCATCTGATTTCCTTGTCTAAATCTTCTTTTTCCAAATTTCCTTTTTCCAAATCCAGAACTTTCTCCTTCCTCATATCTAAGGCCTTGCTTGTCACCATTAGTCCTTTGGCTTTTAATCAGTTCATCAAGCTTGGCGAAGCTAATCTTTAACTTCTCCTTGAATTCAGTTGTTGTAGCAAGTTCATCTATGAGATCAACAATGTGCTTTTCAAGTTCTTCCTCAATATGTTTGGTTTGTTCTAACTCTAGTTCCATCCACATGAATCCATTAGTAATTCAACTGCATTCTTCTAATTTTTCTTTTAAGGATTGGGAAAGATTTTCTTCATTGTTCTTCATGTCTTCAATTTCCTTAGTCATTCTCATCATGATAGATTCCATCTCATGCTTCTGAACTACATCATCCCTGACAAGTTTCTCACATTTGTTTTTATTTTCCTTCAAGGTTTGACTTAGTTGTTCATCTTCCATGTGTTTACTATCTTCCTACTTGATTTGATCATAGAGTTCCCTTCTATTCTCCTTGGACTTGCTGATTTTATCTTTCAATGACTCAATGAATCTCTCAGCATTCATGAGATTTGTGTGTAATTCTTGGACTTCATCTTTTTCTTGATCAAGATCATCTAGGGCCACCATAAGTTGTTGCAGACTGCTTGAATCCATTGAAACACTTTCCAAGATCTTCCCCAATATTTTAAGCTTCTTATGAGGAACAAAGCTCTAATACCAATTGTTAGAATCAAGCAACACTGAGAGGGGGGGTTAATTAGTTTTGTGCAAATTTTAGCTTTATTAACCTTATCATGAAAGTGTTGAAAACATTCAATCAAAATAAAGATGCATGCACAAAATACAAATAACCACAACACCATAACACAAATATTTTTTTATGTGGAAACCCTATTAAGGGAAAAACCATGGTGGAGGTTAATCCAAAATATAGTTCTGAGTATACTCAAAAGAAAATATTACAAAATGAGAATGCACTTGCATTTAGGCGTACTACCTAGAGCTCACTGCTCAAAATCATAAAGGCTCACTACCTTACAAAAGTTTGGAATACTTCCAAGGATTTTAACTGATAGAGTAGCATATACAAATTCTTGATTACAGTTCCAGTTAGGCTCACACAATCAATTCAGGACCTTCTGTCTGATTTTACACTTTGTCCTACTCTGCTTCAAATCGCTTCACAAAAATCCTTAATGAAAAAGTGAAACAATGTATAATCACTCTTGCTAACCTTCTGAATTTCACAACATACATCAACTCACATCGAAAACACATCAAAATGATATAATCAATCACACATATATATATCCGCTACCAAGAATTCAATCGCTACAATTCGGCTTCAACAAAATAAGAAATATTCACAAACTGTCAGCTCAGATCATTCATAATAATCAATGTGCATCCATAAGAATCGACCACGACATAGTGGGGACCCAAAGAAAAATGCACGAGCACAAAAATACTTAACCAATAACTCCTCAAATATCCGTGACACATTGTATTCACCGAGTCGGCCTTCATACACTGATAAATAGAAAATTGGTTTACCGGACCTTCTAACTTCCACCCAAATTGATATGAGGCACCAAGATTTATGGATAACAAATATTATGCATCAAAAAATGCTCCCTAAGATCCACAACATAAAATATTAACAGAAAATCTGCATATGAATAGAAGAGCATAAAACTACTGGATGCTCTGTTCTACCCAAATAGATAGCCACTGATCTTCAATCCATCTATCAGTATGAGTAAATGATGACATGCGGATCTGCTAGCTATAAGGGTTGACATCAATGACAACACTTGAAAATATATGCATTGTCTCTTTCCAACACATACATCTTGTAAGTCTCCTTCTCCTAGGTCTTGAGGCAATTAACTGAGAGTATTGGAAATGTCCTCTTGACAATGCTCTTGTTTGGACTCTGGGCATGAGACTTCCAGTTTCCTTCTTTAGCCTGATTTAAGAAATTTTTCTAACTTCTAATCAGGCATTCAAAAACTTCTTATCCCATCGGGCATGCCAGCAAAAAGAACTATTGATCATCAAAGCTTGTGCCTCTACAACAATCTTATGGGAAATTCAGTGAGTGGGGAACAAATTTTCGCTTCGCTGAATACCTCCAAGAGTTTTATAGAAATTCATCTCTTCTTTGGGGTTTGGAGAAAAGGGTAGAAGGAAATGTAAATTAAAAAATAAAAAATGGTGATGTGCCAACACTTTTACACCATTTCAAAACCCAACCATTCCTATGATTGATATAATTAGACACAAAATGCCACAACCCTTCATTGTTGGAAAGAGAACAAACAAAAAAGGCTAACAACAAGCACAATGTAAATTTTCAAATCTATCCACAGGAAGTGTTCATTAAGGTCCAATCGAACATAAATATTTCTAAGGGTAAAAGGAAAAACATTCAAAAATTGCATGAACTCTTCCTCCTAATACAACATAATATAATAAAACAACAACATTTTAGAAAAATAGAGAAGTCCAATGACATAATCCATTTTTCACGATTTATTATTCTACCATATGAGCATACAACATGGAAATCAACTACTTAAACTATTCAAATTCAACTTGCAAGATGCAGTGTTTCATTCAAAATGAAAACATAAAGAAAGAAAGCTTGATAAAGGTCATACGTGCACATTCTCAACAATTTCTCATGAATGGTTTGTGCTTTAAATATCAAATGAACTTTCAAATAGAGGTTGGATGCCAATCCGACAATATTTTAAGCCTTAAAAGATATAACATGGCAGAGAAAAGTAGTTCTGCAACTTTACTTCTAAAAATAGTTCTATATCCTAGGAAAACTAAAGAAACTTGGAATCCCACCCTTTCAACTATTGTTGCCTCTCTTTTATAGCTGCATAAAGAAGAAAATGTTGCCAAAACATAAAATTAATCACTTCCAAGTGTTGGCTTTCGATTGCACACAATTTTATTGTAGGGTATGTATAGGATCATCATGGGAAAAAAGGCCCTTAAGTGGCGAAAAAATTGAGAAAAATCAGAGTTAGGAAACTTGACATAAAAATTTGAATAAGTTATCTATATTATCTCAAAAATATGTAAGAATAGAATATGTACAAAATTGAATGTAGTTTTTAAACTACTAGATTTATTTAAAATAAATAAAAATCTAGTTGGTGAAAATTTCAAATTTCAATGCAGTAGTACTTAAATTTCAGGGAAAAAATAAGAAGTAGGTGTCTGTCTGACCACCCTAACCACAATAAAATGATACTATTTTTTTATAATATTTTAGATATAAGTAGAGGACTCATGTCCCAATGTGATTCATAGTTTTTTGTAATTTGTTTCCAAGTAAATAATTAATTATGAATTTTTTATTACAACTTTTAATAAATATAAAAACTCGTATGTCTAACCGCCTTAACTTGGTCAAAACTTTCATAAAGTCAATTTTTCTTTTTTTAATCTTATAGTATGTGAAGCATAGAATGTGACACGTGTTTTAGATTAAAAAAATGTGATATCATTTGAAATCTATAGATGTTTTTCAATCAGCCTGTCAATCAGGACTTTAGTCGTAATTCAAATAGAAAATGAATAATAATAATTTATTAAATTCAAAGTAAAGAATAATTTATGTTGGTGGAAAGTTGAGAATCTCCTTTAAAAACCTTTTCATTTCATCAACCTTGGGTAAAAAAAAGTTGTCAGCCACATACCCTACACATACCCATCATATCGCCACTTTTTGGCCCATCATGATCCTACAAATATCCCATAGATCCTTGGTTAGGTCACAACAATCTTTTCTCATCAATTTTGAGTGGCTGCATTAATTATTTTCAGATATTTAGCAAAGATAGAGGCCTATAAATGATCAAATCCTAGAAACACAACCTGGAAAAAATATCCAATTGACCAATCACATCACCCAGTGGCACCGACTCAAAGCTTCCATCCTGCGAACCAAGAAAAGAAAAAGGCCAACAAGCTCTGACAAAGTCCCAAAATATATCGCTTCATAAGAAACACAATCTGCCCACAACAAAGAGATGACATGTCAGAAAGGTGAAAACTTTTGAGCTGATGAATATAGCTCCTTAGAAAGTCTCTGACAAGCCAACACATGTCCGATTCTCTCCCAAAAGGAAGGTGAAAAAACAAAAGTTGTGCAGCCACCACATGGTGCATTGCACACCTTTTCGATAACTCTACTTGAGCTCAAGCACATCCAAAACTAAAAACATTAAACAAGTCAAAAACCAAAAGGATTAAGGAAAAAAGTGCTTCACAAGATGAAAATAATCAAGAGGGTGGCCAAGCCCCCAAGATCAAGATCCTATGGAAAACCAACATAGGCACAAAGGAATGTGCATGAAGATGATATATGAAGCCATAATTAGATTGCAAACATACACTGTCAAAGATAGAAAAAGAAAAATAAAAAGGAAAATACAAAAGAAATAATGCAACAAATCAAGCTTCGACTAGCTATCCAATATAGTAGACTGAGTCTAGGTTGTTTTTCCAAAAAGGTTTACAAGTGGAATGCGTTGTCCACTATGGAAACAAAATGCACGCTCACAAGGGCTAGTGGGAGCTAGGTGTCCAATAGGTGAGCCCCAAGAGGCCCATATCAAAGTCATACCTCCATGACTATTATAAGGACAAAAGAAAATTGTACGCTCATGAGGGCTAGTGAAACTAAGTGTTCACTAGGTGAGCCCTAGGGAACCATATGAAAGCCATGTACCTCCATGACTTTAGTAATGATCAAAAAGAAAAATGCAACAAGAAAGAGGGATGCTCAAAGGGTTTTTTCTTAATTATTTAAGGTCTCAATCTTAGGGGACATCATGCTTAATTTCTCCAAGAGAGGATAAATACAAGGTCTCATCCTGGGGAACATCATGCCCAATGCTTCCAAGAGAGGACAAGTGCAAAAGTTCTCATCTTGTTTCCAAGAGAGGACAAGTTCAAGGTCTCATCCTAAGGAACATTATATCTAATGCTTCCAAGAGAGGACAAGGAAATATCATGCTCTTGAAGGAATTCAAACCCAATGAAACCACCAAGAGGAAAAACACATCAAGGAACATGAAAATAAATGTGAGTGAAATCATGCCAATAATAATGCTAATGTATTCCCCCACTTTAAAGAAATTTCTAACACCATGCTATGAGAAATTACTTTAATGTAGCAAAAAGGAAAAAGGAAAAGGAAAGGAAAGGGTTGTCCCCCAGAAACACATAAGGGATCTATGGATTCAGGGTTAGTATTTATCTTTGTTGCAATGATATCAGAGAGCTTAGAACTATCATCATTCCAAAAATAAACATAGAACTAGAAGAATGACACAAAGAGAGTGAAAACAAAGAAAATCCTTTTGGGTCAACATGGAAGAAACATTAATTTCTTGATGCCTTGCATCATCCCCAAAAGGAAAACACAAGACAAAAATGAAAATGAAAAGAAAAGATAATGAAAAATATTTTGGGTCAACATGGAAAAGACATAGGTGTCTTGACGCCTTGCATCATCCCAAAAATGAAAACACAAGACAAAAATGAAAAGGAAAGAAAAGATATCAATAAAAAAAAGGAAAAAGTATACGACATTTACAAGAGTGAAGGTACAAATAGAGCAATGCACATAGAGAGAGAAGCATCAAACAAAACATAATGGGGGATCACATTACACACATGCAATCAAATGAAAGGAAAGAAAATAATGTTGAAGAATAGTATTGCAAAGGCAAGTCAACCTAAAGCAAGTCACCCACCTCCCAATCTTAGTCTATATAATTGGAAGGTAAATGATGAACCTAAGGGACAACAACAAAAAAACAAATTCCTTACTAGGACAATGCTATCAACTTCTTGTCCCCACTAAGTGCAAGAAAATAGTGAGCCAAGGTAGGTGATGGGAAGGGACATGTAATAGTGAGAATAGAGTATTCCACAAGTATTACATGACAATAATGATGAAGGATAAGTTATTTAATCACTAAGTAACAAGTGTCTTTGTTGAAGTGATATTTACTCAATATGATCTTAAATGCATGATACTCATTAGTACTATGTCCAAGAGTCATATGGTATCAACAAAAGTGGAACCTTTGCATCTTTAGGATATAGTATTAGTCTATCTTTCTTTGGTGGAAATAGCATAAGTCCCTAGTTGAGAAGGATTTGTAATTTTCTTTCACTTTCAAGTGGCAGCTGAGGGGGTTGGAGTTTTTATAACTTGTAAGTTCTCTTATGTTTACTAGATTCACCAACTTCTCTAGATGGGATTAAGGTAGGAGGTCCTGAGATGATCTTATCATCTTTTTCATTGCTATGAGTCATGGGTTGTTCTTGAGGGAGAAGGATATTCAAATCAGGAGAATAAAATATCACCATGCCATCGCTACAAAGTTTTAATTATTCTCTAGGAGGTCTTGTACTACCATGGGGATCTTGATATCCTAACCCTTAAATTGTGTTTTCATTAGTTGGTATTTTCTCTAGAACTTGATGAATTTCATGTTCACTTGTTGTATCACATCCTTGTTTACTTACAATCATGAATCCCTTCCCATATATTTATTCTAGATTGATCAGAGTGTTTGTCACTTTGTTATCATAAAATGGTTGAGTGTTTGTTTGTGTGGAGGAACTAGGTTCATCGATTTTAGGAAACTTAGGTTCAACATGTGTTTCAGGATGTATGTAACCAAACATCTCAAGAGGAGGCATTGTTGGAGGATCTAGTTGTTTCAATGGATAGATAGAAGGATGCATTATTTTCAAGGTTATTAAGGAAATCATTTAGGAACGTGTTCATGCTCTCATCTTCTTCTCCAATGATGTCAACATCACAAGGAGGACATGGATTAGGAGTTGTGTGAGCATGAGTAAGCTCTATTTCATTAGGGTCATTACCAAATGCACAATTTGACACATCTACCAAAGATTTCAAGGACATACAAAGCTTTCCAAAGCACATATCCATGATGCAAGATTGAAAAAATACACATGAAATGAAAGAAATTAAAATAGTAGCAATTTTGCAAAGTGAAATAGAGAACTAAAAGTAGCCAACAAAAGCACAAAAAAGCAATTTCAAAGCTTGAAAACTCGAAAGTCAAATTCAACATGGACTAAGATTCCAATAAGGGTGTCTTGGTCCTACTGGTGAAATTTTGAAGTTCTAGTGACTAAAATAAACAACAAACAACAGAAAGAGAATTTTGAGACAGAAACCCTGAGAGGGACTAAGATGTTAGGAAGGGTGTTTTAGTCCTAGTAGAGGTTTTTCTTAGAAAAATAGTAGATTTTGAATTATTTACAATGTTCACAGATTGCCTATTGAGGATGTTGATGTTTAGAAATAGGAAAATGCAAAAATGAATGCAAGAAAAATTAACTAGTAACAAGCAATTAAATGCAAAGTTAATGCATTTTTTTCAATTTTGAATGCAATGAGAATGTTTCTAAATGCAATTAGGATGATAAATAATGCACCTTAATGTTTTTGAATGAAATAAAATGATGCAAGAAATCAAACATGTAACTTATATACACTTTCACTAATTCAAGTATGAGAAACCCTAAATGCAATTTTCACTAAATATGACAAACCCTAGATGCAATTTCACTAATGAAAAATGCAATGCAATAATGAATTCAATCTAGATCTAGAACTTGAATGAAATCCAAATTAGAAAATGAATGTTCAAAAGGGTTTGGTTCATCAAAATGTTTTGTAGGGTGAAAATTGGGTGCACTATTGGTACCACTCTTCTCCCACAAACATTCAATAATGTCCTATGATTCCTAATTGGATTGACTATCAACCTCACAAGGTGAATCAATTCACATAAAGGAAGACCTAGGAGGGGATTTTTCAACTTTTAGAGGTTCACCACCAAGCAATTACTTAAAAAATACAAACAAGCATTCAACTCACAAAATCGAACAATGCAAGCTAAATGAAAGATGCAAATAATGAAAATATGTAATAGGGAGTTGGGAGGTATGTACCTGGGAAGTTTAGAGATGTTGTGAGGATTCCAGAAATGTAAAGAAGCTACCAAAATATGCCAAGGAGGAAAGAGATGCCCTTAGTGTTATCTTAGTCCCACTGCTATTTTTTGGGTATGATGCAAAATCTTTGGATGTTGGATCCGACTCTGGAAGAATTTCTAAAAAGTGCCCTGAGGAGGACTAAGATGCCTAAATACTATTGTCTCAGTCCCATTTGGAATTTTTGAAATCTTTGAATATGGTCCTGAGGATTTATGTATGTACTTCCTTCTTCTCTGATCTCAGGTTCTGGAACCTTCATATTTGGCTTGTAGGTGAGTTTCCATGAAGATGAAAACTTTTTCATGCAACTTTACTAATAGGGTAGGGTTAGATGAGACACTCACTGTCCCATGCTTTGGGTCTCAACTTGGAAAAACCTTTGGTTTCACTCTCCACCTTCTTAACCTATAAGCCCTAATGCTTGTTAGGCACCCCTAGTTCTCCTGGCCAACCCTACTATCATCTTCATTTCCCTAACCAAGCCAATCTTGGTATTCTTTCTCTCTTTCTCTCCTTAGCCTTTAATCTTCCTAAAGACTAGCTATCCCTCAAATGCTTCACTAACTTGATGCAGGGGTGTGTGATGACTTCCATGGCTTCAAAACCATCTCACAAGGGTTCTTGAACAACCACCAATCACCATTTCTCCATCGCTCACTCCAAACCCTATTCTAGGGTTTAAGAAGGGCTACTAGCCCTTGAGCCCCAATTAGGCCTCCTAGCTTGAGGAAATAGGCTTAAGCTCCAATCCTTCTATGAATCATCACAAACCTCCTTTGGAGACCCTAGTTCATTTTCCAACCTCTCAAGGATTTTTGAGGTTATAGGCCTTCACTAGCCGTACACAGGCCTAACCTTTATTTTGTGAGATTTAGGGCTTTTTAGGCCATTTCTTGGCCACATAGTGATCTGTCTACTTCTTTCAACCACCAAATGGGCTGGTGAAGAATCTACCTTCCTACAAAACCTTTTTCAAGGTCTCCTACATCCACCACACACCTTGGGTTGATATGGAATTAACACCCCTACAACGTTAGGGCTTGGTTTTCACTGTCTTTCCTAGTCGGGCACAGTCAAGCTCACCTGGGAAAAGACTTTCACCATGCTTCTTGGTCTCCTACAATCTCCTAAACCTATTCGATATATAGGCATGGAGCTTAGCCTCATTCCCCATGGGCTATACACCAGGTATAGTGGAAAACAGAGGTCTAAGACTCCATGAATAACAATCTACTGGACTGATGAGCAATGAAAGAAACAAAATCTGCCAAGAACAAAGCTATGAAACATTGAAACAACCTAACTAATGACCACACAAAGCTTGTACAGTACTTATCACATGTTCCAAACACTGCTCAGTGCCTAGAACCCTCCATCAACACACAAACAAGAACTAAAACTGGAAAATTGCAAGAAATTCATTGCTTTTCCATATGAATAGTAAACTCCAAAAGATACAATGTTTTTCCAACCTCCATTCCAGGTCGATGGCCACCTTTTAAAGGCTCACAAATTGGTTTCCTCTCCCTTGGTTGGACATAACCACCACAATAGGCCAAAATTGCACAAATGCAACATTTTAGACTTTAACTCCAATTCCTAGTGATTCCTAGTGATTCCCAGTGAAATCAAATTGTGAAACACATCCTTTCTATTCTGAGCTACTGATCAATCTCCCTCCTAACTTGTTCTAACACCTCTAATACAAAACAAAAAAAATGGTCAACATGACCTCAAAGTATTAAAAACACAAAATTCCTTTCTAGGCTTCCAAATTTGCCTAGTGTTACCTAATTGCTTCCTGGGTGCTCCTGCACTATTTGCACTCCAAATGATCTTCAAGTCTTCAGCTTAAATCTACAATAAAAAACATTCAAGAGAGTAAAAACTTGTTGATTGTTAGTGAATGGGGGTTTTCCTTGGTCAAACTGCTTGTTGGTAATTAAACCTTGAAATGAAATAGAATAATGAAGATAAATGATGAATAAACAACATGCGATGCTACAACTCACCAAACCCTTGTTTTAAAGTCTACAAACTACTGTGAAATGGCTGCAATGGATATGGATTTTGAAACAATTGAATGCTTCATAGAATTACTCTTAAATGCTAGAATGCTTGAATGCTTGGATGCTTAGATTACTTGTTAGATTGCTAAAATTGAAAAATGGGAGGAGGAATCTTATATTTATACTTATCTATGCTTAATATCCTGATATTACATCACACAAAGCCAACATATGAATTTGTTAAATAAAGGAGGCTAAATCCTGCCAGAATTTGAAATTAAATCTTGGAAATAACTCAAGGGGGACTAAGACACCCTAGGTGGCATCTTAGTCCCAGGTTGTGAAACTTGGGGCATAGAAACCAAAAAGGGTCCCATTTAAGATACCTCAAAATCAAAGTCCCAAGACCTTTGGGGGACAAAGATGCCCTAGGTGGCCTTTTAGTCCCGACCCAAAAATAAAGGACACTCTAATGACATCATTAAATTATCATGTATTCATTGGAAAATGTCAGGATTAGCCAAAAAAAGATATATTTCATAGGGCTTTTGGATGTAAAATAAGACCGATTAAGACATAAAGAAGCTAGGACCAATTAAGACATAAAGAAGCATAAATAAAGTAAGGGAAGCCCAAACAAGTGTTAAAATGCAAGGGTATGCATTAAATTACTACACTACACTAATGATTATCTCCATGATAGAAAAAGAATGTTTGAAGCTTCAAGGATTCTCACCACAGCTAGAACTTATGGCACATAGATAGTTTTATCAGGTCGTACTTAATAGAGGAGATAGATGATAGAATTTCCCAATACCTAGGACTCCAACATCCTTTCCCACAATGGCCTATACATTTTTCCAATCCTCATGTACAATGACCATAAAGATGGTTACAAGATGAAGAAGGTATTCAAATATTAAGAGATCTTTTTCAAGGACCTGAGGTGAAATAAGAATTGGTATTCCCGTTTAATGGATATGAAGGTAAGATTTAGAAATTAATATTCAAATCTTATTTTGATAATCTTATCAATCATTATGTCTATCAAACATTTGGTCCTAGAGGTGAAGGAATTCAATATTAGCATTGGACAATTGGCACTTAGTGATTTAAATTTTCAATCAAACCCCAAGGTGGTTGTAGAATGTTGTTAAGCCTCCACGTTGGCACATATACCTAGATTTGATGGAATTGTGATAATCTTTGAGCTATCCTAAATTATAATGTTGGGAATCTTTAGGTTGGAAACTAAAGATAGACCAAGAAACAAAGCTTGAACTATCATGCCCCCATCTTAATTGGGAGCTAAATTCAAATGGTGGTAGAAAAATGGCCTTTTTTAAACACTTTTAAAATTTTAAAATAATAATTAAATAATATTAATAATATTATATAATAATAGTAAATTTAAATTATCAAAATAGCATTTAAATTTATTATATGTTTGTTTATGGACATCATGATTTTTTTTGGAATGAAAACCCTAGTGAGTATACATAGGGTAGGACAAACACCCTCCCTTGTGGTCATGATTTCTTAATTTCACCAATCACTATCTAACACACAATTCGTGACATAGCTTTAAGCTTGAGTGAAGAATAGAGGGAAGCTAGCGATTTAACGAATTTATGGCTGAGCTCAAGCTTTGGCCACATATATCCCAACACACCCTACTCATTTTCTATCAATGGTATGGAGATTGAAATCAAAGAACTTCAAAGGGATCAACTCTCAAACCCTCCCAACCCACTTTCTTTCCTAGGATAGAGGTACCACAAGAAGGAGAAGGAAAGAATTAGCTTGATTTTGATACTATTTTGGAGGATTATATGAAGCTTGATGCCACCACTTGAAGGGATATTCCCTTTGATCAGTTAAATAATGCTAAAAATGGATTTAGAAGTGATGAAATACAACATCTACAACAATCCAATAATCTTAAAAGACTATGAATGATGTTGTTCATGTCTAGCACCTTCAGTTGAACTGTGATTTATGGGCATATAGAAGTAGCATCTACACACCCACAAGTGTGACACCATTTTCCCTTATGTATTGATCCAAAGCCATCTTGCCTATAGAGGTCAAGATTTCATCCCTAAGGGTATCCTTGAAAGATATTGTCAACAATGAGGAATATTGAGTATCTAAACTCCATGAACTTGAACTGCTAGATGAAAGATGTTTGAGTGCTCTAAATCATCTCCAATCCTATAAAAACCATCTCAAACAATGTTATAAAAAGAGAATAAAGAATAGGAGATTTCAATTTGGTGTCTTATTCTTGAATGAAAATCAAAAGATTCAACTCAATCGGGATGGAAAAGGTAAATTTGAGTTGAATTGGTTAGGTCATTTTTTCATCACAACAAGTTATAGTTCTAGAGCTTATCAGTTGACTACTCTAGAAGGTAAACCCCTAGAAGAATCACTAAATAGTATCCATCTCAAAAAGTTATATACCTAACACATTAGGATATCCTAAGCAAAAAAGCCAAAAAAAATTTATCACCCTAATGAAAACTTGGAAAATAGGTGTCTTGTGTGACAATTTTTTTTTTTTAGGAAAATAGTAAAGAGAAATAAATCATCCTTTAAGTGCAAACAACCTGGTGTCACTTTAAGGATGAGTATTGTAGTGAAAAACTAGTAAACAAGTGTTATGTTTGAATAAGTCTTGCATCATCATTTACCCTTTTATTACATCTACTCTATCATATCCATCATATTATTGCATCCATTTCATTACGTCCATCACATAATAAATGTTCACCCAACCATGGCTCGATAACTAGTTAAGTGTTGAACATTATTGCACTAACTTTGTCCACCATCTGCCTTATCCACCTATCCATAATAAATGTAATCTCATTCTAAACTAGGGGAAACTTCCTAAACCTAGTAGATGGATTGGATCCTTGTTTAGCCCATCACTCACGAAAAACACCAAAATCCAAAAAAATCCAAAAAACAACCAAAATAAAAAAACATTAAAAAAAACACCAAAATCCAAAAAAATCCAAAAAACCATTGAAATCCAAAAATAGTCGTAAAAAATCAAAATCCCAAAAAAATTGTTGGTCATCTTCATGTGAGCCACCTTGGGTCCAATAAAGCAAACTACAATGTCTCTGTATGTATAATGTAGGAAAGACCATCATCAATGAGCCACAAAGGCACTAGGTCAGTCCCCTTAGGTCCCCCTATTGGTTTCTAAGTCTCTTAAATACATTAAAAAATATCTAAATATCTTGAAAATATCAAAAACAACCTCAAATAACCTCAAAAGCATAAAAGCATCCAAAAAACCTCAAAAAAATTATTTTCGTTATCACCTACCTCCAATAAACTATCCATCCATAATAAAAAAACACATCACCCTCACCTTGTGAAAAAGAAACCAACAAGAAAAGAAAAAATTGAAATCTCATTAGCATTCGAGCCAAAAATTGTAAAGACTTGATCACTCTTAGATTGAAACAATGCCTAAGTGTTAACTACTTACCTATTGGAATCATCAAAACCATTATCAACATCTTGACATGTGTCTTAATGGATAAATCATTTGTACAATGGGCATCATCAATGGATCATACCCTAAAGCATCAAAACATTAATAAAAAGTGATACAACAACATTGTTTAATCTATTTTGGTCTTTTCTTTAGATTTATCTTATTGCT
>VDFB02298344.1:0-30369 GCA_007258455.2 Sequoia sempervirens
TTTAATATTTCCAATTTATCCTTGGATTCAACAACTGAACTCCAAACTGAAAGGCTCGTAAAGCTCCCGGCTAGGCTCCACATCCCTCGGTTGGGTCCCCTAACCATACTATTGACCTACGAGAACCCTAATAGCAGACCAACCTCGGCTAGTCTGAGTTGCCTAAGGAAGGGACATTACACTGTGGGAATAAAATATCAAGGAAAATGTATAGATGTTTGTAACCTAAGAATATGCTTCTTAACAAATAAGTATTTGTTCTTAAACACTCAAGAAGTGGATTACTTAATTTTGTTAAAACTGAAACTAATTGAAATATAGAACATGTTGTTAACACTGTTGGAACTTGGAAACATGCAGGTAGTGAGTGGGATAATTGTAGTTGAGTGTTTCATTGAAAGAAAAAACCAATAATCCTAGTTATCAGTTCATTCGAAATTTCAAAACCATTTTATACTTGGAAATGTTTCATCGTTTGTGACTGCAATCTGCAGGGCCTTCACTTGCCAGAACCTACTGTTGATCGTCTGCAAATAGTAGAACGAAGATTTAGTGGTGCTGCTGATGAAGTTCTCCCAAGGTTGAGGGGAGCTCTTCCACCAGGTAATGTCTCATGGTTTTCATCACAATTTAATAATCATTCTGTTCAAATATAAAAATATATGTTTCATTCATTTGCAGATAGATTTACACTGGCTGCTCTTGAGGAGTTATCAACACTTCTGAGCTATCTAAGAGTGTGGGAGATTGAGAGACATGTATTCATTGATGCTCTCATGTTACCTACTGAAGAATGTCATAACGGAATATTTTTCCAGGTAAATGGAAAATGTCTTATCTATATATGAACAGTGTTGGAAATAATTCATGTTGCATATTTCAAAATGATCTTTTCAATATTTTCTTGTATAAGAGATTTTTTATGTTTGTTTGATGATATTCATTCTATTCTGCAGTGTTGAAATGTATTGTTTAGTCATAGTTGATGTATAGTTTATGCATGAGGAATAATTTCTGTTTCCAGTGGGCGGTATGTGTTTTTCCCCGAGGGTAATATATCCCACCCTAAAACATGTCATTTTAAACAAAAAGAAGGAAAAAATGAATGTGAGCAAGAATTTGTGGAAGGCCTACAGTCATAACCATATTGCTCCATGGAGAGAGCATCTACAATATGCACACTGTCAGCTATTTGAATCTCAAGTTTGAAAACTGTGCACCGGTTTCTTACCTACATCCATTTATATGTAATCCTGGTTTAGACATTAAATATTAATATACTGCCTCTCTGTCATGACTCCTCAGTGACAGGCCTATGCCTTACAGAGTTGGAGTCAGATAAGGCCCTCTCTACATCCCCAACAGATGTATATTTGACTAAATCCTAGTTCTAGACCTCCTTCACGCAGCTGCTCTATGCAACCTTCTGAGCACAAATCTGACATCCAGCTGAGCTGTCTGCAAGATATATGCCCTTAATCCTGCAATAGAAGAACCCAATCCACCCATTCTTCCCACCACTGCCTTCCACCACTCTTACACACCACCACTCAAGCTTATCCTCCATATCTGATTTGCAGAAAGATTTATTTTCTCCCATCTGAGTTTTCAGCCTCCAATCTCATATCCCTGACAAAACGCCAGAAGCTTCCCATTGAGGCTTAGCCACTTCATTTTTCACCTCATAGACCTGCAAAAGTGAAGCCAGATGGTACAGTGAAACAATTGAAAAGTATGATGACTTCTAATTCCAATAATCCTGTGGCTGACCTGTCTCTAACCATACAAAGGTTTGTTGTCAACAACGACCAGCTTATAGTCAACTCTAACAGCAGCAAATGTTGGCATCTCAACTTTAACATCTAATGGAAGCTACTGAAGCTTTGATATCACAGGAATGGCCTTACAGAACCAAGGCAAACACTCCCCAAAGGCATGATTATCCACAACTAACTCCAGATCAAATTGACTTTGCTCAGGTTATCCATCCATTGGGTTCACGACGACTGTTGGATGTGTAATTCAGACAACAGCCACATATGGTCTGCTCACGATGGATAATATCTGAGACAAGGAGTTTGATTAAGTCTCACACTTCCAGCACCCACTACCAAGAAGGCTAGACTTAGATAAGCAGTTCCCTTTTCTATTGAAGCACTTTTGGTTCTGTAATCTGTATAAGTTTTGGCCCTGATACTTTGATCTTTGATATGGTTTAAGCTTGTGCTTCCCCTCAACATCTCTTCAAACTCTAAACACTTCACAAGTTGTTTTAATCTTTTATTGTGACATTTTCTTGCTTGTTTCTTTACTTTTATGAAGTGAATTGCTTCTTTTTCTAATCCTCGTGTCTGGAGTGACTGCACTGAAAACTTGAAAGAATCTGCCCTAATTTTATTCAAATGGTAGCTTGTGAAAATTGCAATCCTGCTGTTTGAGACCAGTCTTTAATTTTTCCATGTCATTTTATCTGACCATCACTGTTGGAGCTGGTGCATGAAATCACTTATGGTGCGCTAGTATAGCTGAATGTTGTACTTTTCCATAGATTTTGTGCCTTTTGTAATGCCCCGCCACGCAACCCTAGAGGAAGTTGCAATTCACTACTTAAACGTACCAATTTTTTTTTTGTTTAAGTACAAATAACATGTAAAATGAATACATATTGCCAACAACCTCTAAGGCCACGAGACAAAGATTACTTAAAAAACCCAAACAACAATTAACATCAACTGAAACCAAAACATTAATCACTTACAGAATTAAGATTACATACATTCAATACAAGATAAATTACAACAAGGAGGATAAAAACCTCAAGATTCCAATTAACCTTTAAACAACAAGGTTACATCACTCATTCCCCGAATGAGGCAATTCCATCCAAAAGATTACATATTACAAATTCCACCTCGATAACAACTGAGGGGTAATAAAAATACAATAAAAACTGAGAGAACAAGGCAAGAGAAGAACTAATTCCCACGAGCTCTCCAACTGGAAATCACGAATGCACGAACATGAAGAAGAACCAACGGAAAGATGCACGCCACCCGACCACGTGGAACCCAAAGGCCCCACTCCCTCCGTGCTAGGAGATAGTAACAAGGATTTCCTAGACAAGACCATCTACCACTAGACACAGGCTATCACAAAAACTGAACTGCAAACAAGAACATAAACCACATCACTTAACATCATAGTTACAATGCTTCCAGAGTACAAAATCGAGTACAATCACTGTACAAAATAAACCAACGGTACAACACCATACCGACTGCTGTCATAGGAGGAGTGTCATCGCAAAGGCTGCATGGGATCTCCTGGCAAGTCTTCCTAGGTCCCGGCCCCCTCTCTAGGGATATCTTGGAAACCTCAACCGACTCCCGGCCCCACATGCACACCAGAGTGGAATCGATTATCTCTCGTAAAGACGAGATAACGATCTTGCCATTCCAGGCCTTCCCGACTCATCTCAAGTCTCGTACAAGCCCTTGAGCCGATGAGCGAGGCTAAATTATCTTATTAATGTTCAAAGCTACTCTCTCCCTAGTAAGTTAATTTAATTTTCACTTAATTAACCGACTCTCACACGAGTTATCCTGGAACCTCTTTGGGCCCGGCGCTCGTTTGAGAGCCACTCCCCTATCGACAACACAAAACTCAACCACATGCCAAGGGTAGACAATGCACTAACACTTATCACAAATAACCAAACACCTCAACAGGTAACACATCACTACGGATGTCCAAAACTGAAACCAAAGCGTGCACTACCCAAGGCTAACACAAGGTTGACTAACATAATGAAACCCACATAACAACTGATAACTCGACTCAGCCATGAATCACAAGGTCACACAACCCGTTCAAAGAACCAGGTAACCACTTGAGCTTAACTCACACATAATCCAAGATAGCCAAAGCAAAACATAAGAGACATAGCATCATCTCAAGAAAACACTGCTGGAAGACTTACATGATCAACAAGAAACGACTTAAAGTCAACAATCATAAAAACTCACGTATAACCACCCATACTAATAAATGAACCCATATCAGGAAGATTCACAAAACATTCACCCTCCTTCCACAACATCGAAGGCGAACAATTAAACACTTGAAAATATTTCAGACAAATAGGAAAGCTAATGTTCGGATTTCCTAAATCCATTCAAACACAAATTTCATGACTTGCATCTATCCAATCAATTGATCCCATTTCTTTTCATGACATTGAGATATTTAAAGAACAGATCATTTACTCTAAATCTCATAACCATATTCATAATCAAAACATGTTAATAATGCAGCTATCTGGTTACAATTTAAATCAACCGTTCTCTCTAATTTTCATGATCACATACCATAGATAGATCACTTGATTAATAAATCATTTAGGTTAATTAATAAGTTCGCCTTTTACTTTCAATTCCGTAATCGTATTATATAATTAGACATCTAGAAAAATAAACAAGATATGCCTTTAATAACCATTTGAATAATAGCTTAAAGTCACTTCATTGAATTTTACGACAATATACTAAAATATCAATTTCCACATCCATAGTAATCACATGATGGTTTACAATTACCAGTTTAACATTTAACATTATTTAAATATATCAAATAAAGTGATAATTTATTCGCAATTAAATAAATTATCTCTTTAAATCTAAATTCCCATCAAATGAAAGATACCAAATAAAATAATATTTTATTTTCCAATTAACTCCTTTTAAATCCTCATGATTAACATAAAATACATTTTGCATTTTGAACTTATACTAAAATTCCTTTAATTTAATATATATTAAATATATTATATTTCATATAATATACAATATACAATATTATATATTTAATATACAAAATATATTATAATTAATATATATATAAATGTTAGGTTAATTAAAATTAACCAAAATTAACAAAAAAGGAAACTGCTTTTTACAAAAACACAAGGGTCGAAGCCCTGGGCACGCAGGCCCTCGCCGCCTATGGCGGCGGAGCCTGTGTGCTCTACACACAGCACCCTGCCCACCGGCCAGGCGGCGGAGCCTATGCGGTGAGCGCATAGTGCCCGCCTCCCTGCCGGGCGGTGGAGCCTGTGTGCGGGGCACACAGTGCCTGCCTCCCCGCAGGGCGGCGGTGGTTGTGTGCTTTGCACACATCGCCGCCTCCCTGCTAGGCAGCGGCGGCGGCGGTGGGGTGGGGTTGGACCTCCCACCTCACCAACAAAAAACATTTTATAATAATTTCTTACTACATTTTTTTTTTTCCAGAACCAAAAAAAACAAAAATCAATAAAATTTTAAGAGGTTTTACCCGAAATTTAAAATTTCCTAAAATAACAAATATATATTTGAATATATATTTGTGGGTATCACCCTATTTTGAAATAAATGGTTGTATTCACAAATCTACATACTCAAATTTTGATTTCATACCCAAATTGCAAAAATAATCCAACCCAATTTAAGAAATAGAACTTATTTCAAAACAAGAAAATGGGTTTTCAAAAACTAGTTTTAACATTGAGTTTTCTTGGATTTTCTTTCCATAACTTGGTTTTAAATTTCTTGTTTGATTTCAATTCCAAATCTATCTACCATTTACCAAATTTAAGAGCTTTTCCATGAGTTTCCATTGAATCTAACACTATATTTTCAATCATTCAAAATGAGCAAAAGAGATGGAGGAAGAAATGATGGAACCTTGTGTTTCCTCCAAAATTGCAAGCTTTAACCATGGAGATTTTCAAGCACCCTTTCAACTCCACCATCTTAGCCTCCTCCAAGCCTCTCCACCCAAAAATCCAAAACCAAGAATCCATGGAGAGGATTGAAAGAAAAACCCTAACTAAAAATATATCCTTTTTCCAAACTTCCCAAATTCAAATTTAAATTCAACTTCTAATTCAAATTCAAATTCTAATTAAATTCAAATACAAATGCAACTCACTTTCAAATTCAAACTAAATTCAATTCAAATTCATATTCAACTCTTCACAAATATCTTTCCCCAAAATAGTCAACTATTTCAGAAAATATCTTTTCTACCCCAAAGTCTTTGCATAAGGAAACATTTGAATTTTTAATAACTTTAAACCATTTTCTAATTCCAATTTGAATTCAAAATATTTTAGCATTTTATATTCAACAAAAGAATTAAATCTTTTACACTTTTAATTCATAGGGATAATTTAATTAATTCACATTATCAATAAAATAAATCTAATTCAAAATTAGATTATTTTATTAATTCAATTAAATTAATTAATTAATCACTAATTTTCCAACATCTCAATAAGACAAAACATTCATCATTTATAATTTCCAAAAGCTATTTAATCACTTTTAGCTTGCAACTAAACACATTTAATCATTAATTAGACTACGCAAGTCATTTAATAAACTTTAAACTTGAGATTAAATAAACACTCAAGGGGAACTGACCAAGTTAAAACAACTGACCCCGACGACAACCCAACAACACGCTATGACTAGGGTGACGAATTGGTTCGGAAAACCTAGCTACTATCTCCCAATTAATTTCCGTTGGTCAATGGACACGCTCAGACCTAAAAACCTGGTGGAGTCGATGTCATGTACCTGCCAACCTGCAACAAAGAGCATGTCGAACGTGCATATATACATAATATGATCAGACACACCGTGAAGAGGAAATCTCAGAATCGTAGGGCACTCGCAAGCGAGTGATACAATCCTGTCCCCTTCACCAATACAATCTCACTAACTGACGCATCTAACATCGTTAAATCAGATATCTTCTAAGTTAATCTAGAATATGTCGTAAAGATGGCATCAGAATAAAATCACATCAAAATATAGCTTTACATCGTTTAATTATTGCAATCAGAAGTAACCAAGTTCCAAATTCCCATCATAACATAACAAAGCATTACAAGGAGAACACCGACGAACAAAGAGCCAAAATAGAGGGGTGTTACACCTTTATATGTCTTCATAGGCATTTAGCTATCTTCCAAGATGAACAAGTCATCTTCTTCTTATCTAACAAGGGTCCAGTCAACCCAAATGCAGCAAACATGATGAATCATGTTTGTGAATTAGTTGTTGAAAACAATCTGTTGTAGATTTATTGCCTTTTCTATAATGTTAATTTGAGCAGCTTGGAGCTGTTTCTGATATCTGGCATATTTAAGATCTGTCATTCTTCTTGTATTATTCTCCATTGTAGACAATCAACTGAATAGGGGAACATTCGTACATATGATTTCCTTGTGTTTCAGCGGAAAATTTGTGTATGATCAGGTGCAAAAGGATGGATGTATGGAGAAAGGGCTTGCGGTTAGTGTGTGTGAAGTGTTGAACAAGGTGTGATTAGTGATAAGGATAAAAAATTAGGTACATGTGAGGGGTATTGGGAATGCTGAAGGGGCTCAAGATAGCTCAAGGCTATATCTAACATTACGAAGTATGCATCAATTAGGAGAATGAATCATCTATTTGGTATTTCTAATGTGAAAGCTGTAGTCTCTTAACAATGTACAGCTATCTCTTTGTATGGGTATTGTGGCAAAACAAACGAAGTGTTAAAGGTGTAAAAGGATATTTGCAAGACTAATATGTGGATAAGAGGGAAAAGGCAACAACCTTGACCTTTTGAGTGGCATAGGGCACATGAACAAGCATATAATATTGGAATAAAGCATGGTATTTCTTATCCACAATTGCACTCCTTCAAAGAGGTTTTGGAGCTGATAAAAATAGACCACTTACAGATGGGTAGAGTTAGAGGCTTGACTATCCAATTGGAAGGGAAACAAGGAAGGAAGATTGCTGATCCTTGTCTACTTTTGCGTAGGCACAATCATTTCTTGCATAAGTCAAAAACTCAGCCCTGTATAGTAGCTTTTCCAAGGGCACAAGGTGACAAGGTAAATGGTATAGGAGTTGAACAGATTGAAGAATCATACAATGAGGACTTTTGCAGCCTTGTGACATTTAGTGTTGAAGAATTCTTTGAGCCACTTCCACCCCTACTCACTTGGGAAGCAGATGAGACATGTCATTTGGATAATGGAATGGGGACTTTGGAATTTTCGGTTGTTGATTGTGGTGATAACACTCATAGTGGACCAGCCACTCAAAATTCGCTTGGATGGGTGCAGAAGGCATCCATAACCCATCTATGGTTATGTCACTGATTTGTTATGGTATGGCAGATTTCTATTTGTTGATTGTTGACTTCATCCCCATTAATTCATTATGGGAAAGTAGCTGTCCTACTTGGAAGCACATTCATGGGGCAACAGGGAGTATGATATGGGTTTCTTTGACATGTATGATGACCCGTATGACTTCGTTCTCTCTTTAGACCTGAGTTACGACAGCATTTGGGGGCCTAATGAGTTGTTTCATGTGCATATGGGAGTTGATTTCCATCTCTTTTTGATGGCCTCCTCTTACAGATGGATGGTATGTGTTGCTTGTATTATAATGGATATCTATAGTTGAATGGGTAGGACGATTTGGGATCCAGGTATTGACATGGATGGTGCATTGGTACTCAATGATCGTGGTGAGTTGCTTCAAAAGTTATGGTTATATGGCATGTATATCAGAGTGGTGTAGTGGAATGGCATGCGATTGTTTGAGGACAAGCAATCCCAGGAAGGGAGGACTGTAATGTCCCTTCCTTAGGTGTTCAGATCTAATGTAGAGGTTGACCTATTACGAGGGTTCCCGTAGGTCAGTAGTATGGATAGGGGACCCATTTCAAGGTTGTGGAACCTTGCCGGGAGTTGTTCGAGCCTTTCAGAGTCGAGTTCAGTTAATTAAGCCAGGGATAAATTGGAAATAATAAAGTTGGCTTTAATGGAATAGTGAAAGGTGAATAGTAACAGCACATTAGAAAGTGAATAGTGAAAAGTACACCCCCATCCTAGAACTTAAGTTGTTTTAAAAAGTGGGCCAAGTTCACAATGTAAAATTAGACCCTCAATGTTATTTTATGAATTTTTAGGCCAAATAGTAACCCCAAAAAGGGTTGACCCCTCTTGGTGAAAATAAAAAGGCATTTTTGTCTATTTTGGATTCATTCTTATGACTTCAATTTGAGAGCAGTAGCAAACTTGAGGGTTTGAAGAGCTTGGAGTTTCCAGGAACGCAAACTTCTGGGAGAATTTGGAGATTTGGACGAAAACCCATTTCTCCTGGTGAAGGATTCAACATTATCCAACTTCAATGTGGAGTTGGCAGCATTATTTGGGGTTATAATTGCAGATCAGTCCATTTTGAAGACAAAAATTCACATCAAATTGCAGATCAGTCCTTTTAGAGGACATTTCTACCATCTTTTAGCAGTTGCACAGGCAGCCGCACCTTTGTTTGGCATTTGGGCTTCAAAACCTAAGTGCTAGGTGAAGTTTTTGAAGTTTTGAAGCTGAGAAGTTTCATACAGCAGTGGCACAACTCCTCTCACACCTGGAAACAAAGTGGGTAATCATTTGTAGAGCTGGGAGAGTTCGAATTTGCTATATCAGGGTTATATCAGACCTGAAATTTCAGTTGCAGCCTTGTAAAATGTCATTTCCTAGTCTTTGGATGAATGGGTATGTTGCAATTGGCCCATATCTATGTAATTTCAGTCTTTTAATTAATAGAATCATCACATGTTTGGTTATTTTTCCTTTGTTAGCATTGTACATGTCATGCAATTCGCATAAAACTCCAAAAAACACAAAAAAAATCAGAAAAACGCAAAAACAAAACAAAAACAAAACCCTTCCTATTTGTTGGTCGAAGACTTTGAAAAGACAAAACTCAGAAAAATCAGATCAGATTTGGGTTGGGGATCTTTCAAATAACTTGGCAAGCTTTTTTGGAAAATCTGCAAGTCCTTTTACTGTCTTGTTTATGATTAACGGCTACATTGGCTAGGTGATCTGCTACTGTCTTGAAGTGCCTTCTCTGGTGTAAGAATTGGAAGTTAGGGATATAATCAATTTCCTTCAAAATTTGCTCCATATTTCAAATTTGATATTTGGTGCATCTTGTCAATTTTAACTGTAGTCATGTCTGGGTGTTCTTCAGTTTTCTATTATATGTTTTGATGAGTAACTACATTGCTATTTCAATTCATATTTGGAGTGCCATCATCTCCACAAAAGTTTTGGAGTGAATTCCTTTTCACGGTTGGTGACAAAGATTAGGGTTTCCCACCTCATCTCCTAATTAAAATTAAAACTATCTCTTGTCTGGTGGAATCCATTGATGTTCTGGTTATGTAGGGAATGAATTAAATCTGTAGTGGCAAGGTATATGCCCATGTGTGATGTCCCCGCTCTAGTCAGTTCTCGGGAACAGCGTGTTAGCCCTTTCATGGACCCTTGTGGGTTAGCTGGATTGGTTAGAGGGTCAGTGGTGTTTTCTGGAGGAGTTGATCATTCTCGTTTTCAGAGCTCAATGATTTGTTCACAGCAGGCGTTGGCAGTTCAGGAGTTGACAGCTTCTGACGGCACAGGAATATTTGGAGTTTTGAGAGAGTTATGGATTTTTAAGTGATTTGAGTTAATTAATTAACTTAATGCTTTATTATAAAGTCAAATTGACTTTATATATTTTATATCACTTAAATATTCCATAAAGGTGATTTAAAATTTAAATCACTTAAAATATAAAGTGGCGCCCAAGTATTTAAGTTAAGACTATTGAAAAATGACTTAAATGTATTTTAAAAGATTTAAATCTTGAAAAGGGCGTATCTTTCTTGAAAGTCGTGCCTTTTTGCATATAAGGCATTTTGGCAATGAGAAATTCAATTCTTGATTATTTCAACTTTGCCTTGGGTTTCCTTATGTGCTTTTACCTGTGATCAGGGTTTTGAGCAATCTTCCATTGGAGAACGATATCTTTTCAATGTTGAGCACTTTTGAGACTGTGAGAGACCAGTTGAATTTGTGCAAATTGTGAGAGCTCCATACAGAGGTTCTACTATGCTTCATCAGAGTTTTGTTGGGTTTTCTTATTAGAGGCAGGAGGGTTTGTAGAGATGGCGACCTTCTTCCAGCTGGCAGATGCTATACTTCATAGCCGTACCTTCTGAGTTGTGGTTTTGAGCTTATTGCTTGAAGTGCGTGGCTCTCTGTGCAAGGGCATTTGGGCTTCCTAGTAGAAACGCCTTCCTTTTTGAGGGTTTCTCTTCACCTTCTTTGGCGTCTAGCATATATCTTTCATTTGCCACAGTTTCTAGGTTGGACATCTCTTTCTGGAGCTTCTTACATTGGATTTTGTCAGATTTCACCATCTTGGCTGGCAAACTGGACTTCTTTTTGTCAATAAATAATCTGGAAGCTTTCGGGTATGTTTATGAGTTGTAAATCCATTGTTGAGCTTATTTATTACTTTCTGTAATTTCATTTAGCCAGAAATAGCTCAGATTTACCTTTTATGAGCTTTTATATGATGCGCCCCTTCTCTTTTGTCTATAAACTTTCTCTAAAAAACTAAGAAAACACAAATAAGATTTAAAAATACAGAGGGTTTGAGTTGTGAGCCAGTAGGGCTCATCATAGTGGTATCAGAGGTCTGATCCTGCCAGCCTGAAGGGTTAGTAGTCTCTATGCGGCCTCATCAGAATAGGTTTGACAGGTACTACTCACGCAGGGGTCTGGGTTTGCAGAGAAGTACTTTTGAACCTTTTTCAGCATTTCCGTTTGACGAACAGGAAGAAGAATTAGGCTCTGATAACATGGCTAACAGGGAAGTTGAAGGTTCTCGCAGGAATCCTCTTGATGAAGAGGATAGAGAAGCTAGAGATGTACTCAGGGGCATGGTGGCAGGCCAAGAATAGGTGGCAAATATCCTCCAGTAGCTGAGCACAAATGTCCGGAATTTGACACTTCATAGAGGTCAAAATCAGGATCGAGATCAGGAAGGCAGTATTCATAGAGAACCTCACAGAATCATTGCTCCAGCACGCACCTTTGAGAGAGCTACATGTCCTACTTTTATCAGAAATGATGCTGATGAAGAGGAAGAGGTTGAACAGGGTGGTGAAATTAACTTTGGAGATAACATCATGGCTATGCATGATGAATGGGATGCATTGCCTCCAAGAGTTAAGGATCACCTTAACTTCGATCGTTTCATGAGCCAGAAAAGAGAACACACCAGAAACAGGAATGACAGGAGGCCTAGATACAAGCATAATGATCTTAGACTGTAATGACCCCTTTCTAGTGGAGGCACTTGAACCTGAATCTTGCACTCAAAGTGTTTCTCAAAAAGACATTAGAAGCGTTAAAGATCAATAAGTTTCAGTGACAATATCTAATAAGATAAAAGGTGATACAAACATTTCATCCTTGTCAAGGGTTTACTCATTTCTCCCCTTATCACTCCTATGAATGATTCTTCCTATATTATATTTCATAAGTACATTGAGGTAGATATTAAATGTCTATCAAGATTCCAAGGATGGTATTCTATTGTACCATTTATCAGCCTAGTGAATGAATCGAATCATCATTACTTATATGACTCAATAATTGTTGCAAGCATCATTATTGGATAATCGTAAGCAGTATATTATATATATATATATATATCAATTGCCGAAATATAATTATCACATATGAATTATATGTCTAGAAAACATATTACATTTAATAGATTTATATTTATTATATATATATTAAACATATATCTTAAACACCAACATATATCTGGATATATATATCCAGAGAACATATTAATTTTAAGAGATTTACATTTGCCTTATATAATTCTTATATATAAACTAAGTTCTTAATCTGATCGTTTAAATACAGGAATACTTACCTCTTACCTGATTCCTTAATTTATCTATTAGTTGATTATTTGAATCTCATAAAATACTTCAGTCTGCCTTGGTTCGATCTGCAGCACACATTATCCGGCCCCCGATCTGTTATCTATCTTCAGCCAGATTCATATATGAAGCTTGTTCGTTTTATTTATATCTCCATCTGTTTGTATATTTTATTTATTTTCTTCGTCCTCTTCCCATCATATCCATATATCTATATATATATATATATATATATATATATATATATTGCTTGCTGCCTTATGTTAGGTTAAAGAGAATATTTCTGACCATCTTTATTTTATTCTTTAATGCTATTCCTCCCTTCGATGCCTCTCCCCTATGATTCTCATTCTCTTATTTTATCCACCGTGCCCCTCCCTTCCCTTATGTTCTTCTTTCCTTATCTTTTAAATGTTTTATTTGTCTTTATTTCCCATCGTATCCTTTTAAAACTCCGTCTTACTCACTTCGGTCTTATGTTGACCCTTCTTTAATAGCTGTTCAAAGTTTGCTTGGGTCGTGACTCGTATGAAAGAATCGCTGCTGCTCATTAGAGACTTCTTCGGTTTGCTTTAATTAATATGTTATATTTTATAATTTGTTTATTATCTCAGATTTGTTATTTTATAATTTATTTTGTTATTTTGATTATTGCATGATGGTTATAGAGAAATTTAAATATATTTTGATGTTTATTTTAATTATAATTGTATTATCTTTATAATATCAATTATAACAATATTCAGATTTTATATTTATATTTATTTATTATGGATCATAATCATAATGATATCTAAATTGCTAGCATTTAATATTTATAATGTGATAGCCATAATTATAATATTTAGTATTTATATTTTGGTATTTACAACATTACATATAATATTTATAATTATAATGGCAATAAATGGCTAATATTTATATTTATATTTTATATTAATTTTATATATTTCAATATCTATTATATCGTAATAATATTTGTGATGTCATTTATAATGTAGTTATAATGTTGTCTTGGATAATTACTGTTGTGTAATGTCAAAATGGTTATCTGTTTTAATTATGCTTCTTAATTATCTAAATGTCCGATTTTGGGGACATGACAGTCCTCCCTGCTCAAGATTGCTTGTCCTCAAGCAACCTCAAACATGAATTACACTAATCTACTAAGAAAGTCTTTTTTTTACTATTGCTAAGCACAAGTAATTATAAACACACATGGTGTAGCTGGTGCAACTATGCAAAGGTTATATTCAAGTCATGCTAAAAATGCTTCAATCATATCAAACATAGAGAAGATATTTTAGATATATAGTAATCAACGGCATACAGTAGGTACACATATAATCACTCATGTTGAAAACATGTTGTACATGGAGCAAATTATCATACATGAAACAGTCACCAGCTATGCTCATAAGATATCGTAAGTCACAACCACAACAGTAATGAAGCCAGTAGTATACGAAGCGAGAGAAAACATTGAAGGGCACATCAACTATATTGCAAACACATAATCACTCACAGAATATGATACATACGAGTAAGGTATGTTAATACACTCAAGGTAAGCAAATAAATTTGAAGAAGTATACATGTCCAATCATACATAATAGAATTATACATATGGAGTAAGCATATTAGGCTTAAAACAAGCATGTAAGACATGAGGCACATTTATAAGATATGAATCATACATTGGAATACATGAAAGCAATAAAGCATGGAGTACAACATACGAGTAAGGTATGTTAATACACTCAAGGTAAGCAAATAAATTTGAAGAAGTATACATGTCCAATCATACATAATAGAATTATACATATGGAGTAAGCATATTAGGCTTAAAACAAGCATGTAAGACATGAGGCACATTTATAAGATATGAATCATACATTGGAATACATGAAAGCAATAAAGCATGGAGTACAAGCATGAATAAGCACATGGAACATACACCAACATGGAACATAGTCTCAAATGCACAAGGCATGAAGTATTCATGAAGTAAACAATTGAATATATAAAGCATGAGGTATGCTTGCAAGCATGCATGAGAATGGAGTGGACACACTAAAAACACACCAATCATGAAAGAAACATCTAGAAGTTATCCACAAGGTAGTTAAATATATATTAGTTATACGAGATACAAGCAGGGGGCTACCATAAATACATGTATAGAACATAATCACAGATTGCACATGAAACATATGCCTATAATTACATGGAGTAAGACACACAATGAAGCATTGAACAATAAATTACACACAAGGCATGTACACCATATAACTATACTTAGGAAAAGAAATACACTTGAAGTACATACCTAGAGCACGTAAACCTAGACAAGGTATCCAATGCATAAATACTCATAAGATAGGAAGCAATATAGATACACTCTAACAGGAAGCATACATAGAGAAATCATACACATGGAGCATAATGCACGTAATGATCATACATAAAGAACATAGACATGAGAATGCTTGTAGATACACTCGAAAAATACAAACAAATACATACAAGGCATGAGTTACGCTAATGCAAAGTATGCAAAATGGAATAGTCATGTATTAGAGTACATCAGTAAGTTGCTAAGCATGTCCAAAAGACCATAAGACAGGTAAAACATGGAGTACATGAAGTCACAAAGCATACATATGAATGCACGTAAGTCATAGAGCATACACTTGAATACAAGTCACAACAAATACAATGCCATAGAGTATAGACTCGAATACATCATCATGAAGTATACACTTGAATTCAAAGTCGCAAAGCATACAAGTACAAAGTTAGAGGGTATACACTAGAATACAAATACATCTCAAATTCAAATGCAAGTCATAGAGTATGCACTCAAATATCGATACAAAGTTATAGAGTATACACCCAAATACAAATTCAATCACGAATCATAAAGTATACACTCAAATAAACACAATCGGTGAGTATATACTTAAATACAATCACAAGTTATAGGGTGTACAATCAATTACAAATACACTTGAATGAAGTATGCTGTCAGACAATCGAGAAGGTGGATTCGGTGTATCCCATACTACACCGTGGACCCGTCCCCCTTCCCAAGGTCATCGAGTATACACACAAACATGAAGCAGACACGCGAATACACGTCATGCACAAGCATTCATATGAATATATGTTACGGAGCATATATTGTAATGAACCCTTTCTAGGATTGCATAATCTTTATCCTAAAATACCAAGTTACTACACTGAATAAGCAAATCAACAGCTAAAAATACTCAACACAGAGAATAAATGATAAATTAACTTTTATACTATCAATTGTTCCTTATGCCATGTATACAAACAATTCTCAAATTAAGGGTCTTAAATAATCAAGGATATAGGACCCCTCAAATTATCATCTCTGATCTTTAACTGTAGGAGTGAAGCAAGAGGGGTTTCACACGCAAGGCTACCTTAGAGCACTATTCCTCAGTCCGAGAGCAGCCAACCAACACCCGTGGATATGACCCCCTCAGCCCTCTTGGCAGACCTGCAGTCATCCAAGGAGGGTGGCATACTGAGAAAAAGTCTCCAGTGTCTGCTTCCTTACGTATGCTCTGGATTCCCCTTCATTCCTAAGTCAATAAACCGAGCTTGATAATTTAATGGTGGATGGTCATTCAATCAATACACTGCTATGCTATATTTCTCATTCAAAGTTAACTATGTGATATTACAAGAATCTAGACAAAGAAAACGATGTTCAGATGTCAGTTATAATTGCATACTAGGGTTCGCAACCTCCAGGCAATGCTATCTGGGCCGAGCCAATAGCTACGGTTAATATCATGCAAGTACGTGGTCCATGAGATAGTTTGGAGGAAGGATTCCCGTAGGAGGCCCTTAGAGCACTCCCTTCTTAGCTCGAGAGTGGCCAACCAACACCCGTGGAAATGACCCCCTCGGCCCTCGTTGGCAAACCTGCAGTCATCCAATGAGGGTGGTCTACTATGAAGGGACTCTAGTATTTGCTCAACCTATCGGTTCCATCTCTCAACCAACTACATGATTGTTTGTTGATACAAACAATTGCATCTTACCTTATTACAAGTTACAATTACAACATGCTATGAGGATTCATGAATTCATTAAGATATTAATAATTTATTTATCATATGAATGTATATGCACTAGTCCTTTATGCTATAAATCTATCAATCACCAAAACATGTTTAACAAATATTATTCTCCAACTATATAAAGGTATTTAGGATTGTTGATTTAGGGCTACAAAAATACGCACCTAATACTTACCACTTCGATTTTCCGAAACCTCCAACCAATAATGTCGCCTTCTTATACTATGTTTTACTAGAATGATAGATCATCATGTCATTGTTAGTTATCCAATTCAAAATACATATTAGCAACACTATAATAGTTGCCTTATGATAATAAATAGCATCGATTAGATAATTATTGTCATGCATAAATTGTGTTGATCAATTGCATTACTAGTCATCATATATTTATGTATAAAATAGTATCATTGTTTCTATTCAAAATCTCACAATTTTAGGCAGGCTATGACCCATGCACCAAACTAATACAAACAAATGACTAACCATAGATATGCAGACTAACAACATAGATATTTATTTATTCACACACATATATCTTGATACTTATTTTACCCTTACATCTAGTAGCTATGACATGAATGTCACAACAGTGATTACATTCAATGGTTATAGGACATACCTGATCTGCATAATTCAGAATGCATTCTATATGTTTATAGAGTATACCTTTGCTTTGGTAAGTTTGCATATATTATCTTCACAGGATGGCAGGAAAGTTGCTCTGATACCACTTGTAATGACCCCTTTCTAGTGGAGGCACTTGAACCTGAATCTTGCACTCAAAGTGTTTCTCAAAAAGACATTAGAAGCGTTAAAGATCAATAAGTTTCAGTGACAATATCTAATAAGATAAAAGGTGATACAAACATTTCATCCTTGTCAAGGGTTTACTCATTTCTCCCCTTATCACTCCTATGAATGATTCTTCCTATATTATATTTCATAAGTACATTGAGGTAGATATTAAATGTCTATCAAGATTCCAAGGATGGTATTCTATTGTACCATTTATCAGCCTAGTGAATGAATCGAATCATCATTACTTATATGACTCAATAATTGTTGCAAGCATCATTATTGGATAATCGTAAGCAGTATATTATATATATATATATATATCAATTGCCGAAATATAATTATCACATATGAATTATATGTCTAGAAAACATATTACATTTAATAGATTTATATTTATTATATATATATTAAACATATATCTTAAACACCAACATATATCTGGATATATATATCCAGAGAACATATTAATTTTAAGAGATTTACATTTGCCTTATATAATTCTTATATATAAACTAAGTTCTTAATCTGATCGTTTAAATACAGGAATACTTACCTCTTACCTGATTCCTTAATTTATCTATTAGTTGATTATTTGAATCTCATAAAATACTTCAGTCTGCCTTGGTTCGATCTGCAGCACACATTATCCGGCCCCCGATCTGTTATCTATCTTCAGCCAGATTCATATATGAAGCTTGTTCGTTTTATTTATATCTCCATCTGTTTGTATATTTTATTTATTTTCTTCGTCCTCTTCCCATCATATCCATATATCTATATATATATATATATATATATATATATATATATATGCTTGCTGCCTTATGTTAGGTTAAAGAGAATATTTCTGACCATCTTTATTTTATTCTTTAATGCTATTCCTCCCTTCGATGCCTCTCCCCTATGATTCTCATTCTCTTATTTTATCCACCGTGCCCCTCCCTTCCCTTATGTTCTTCTTTCCTTATCTTTTAAATGTTTTATTTGTCTTTATTTCCCATCGTATCCTTTTAAAACTCCGTCTTACTCACTTCGGTCTTATGTTGACCCTTCTTTAATAGCTGTTCAAAGTTTGCTTGGGTCGTGACTCGTATGAAAGAATCGCTGCTGCTCATTAGAGACTTCTTCGGTTTGCTTTAATTAATATGTTATATTTTATAATTTGTTTATTATCTCAGATTTGTTATTTTATAATTTATTTTGTTATTTTGATTATTGCATGATGGTTATAGAGAAATTTAAATATATTTTGATGTTTATTTTAATTATAATTGTATTATCTTTATAATATCAATTATAACAATATTCAGATTTTATATTTATATTTATTTATTATGGATCATAATCATAATGATATCTAAATTGCTAGCATTTAATATTTATAATGTGATAGCCATAATTATAATATTTAGTATTTATATTTTGGTATTTACAACATTACATATAATATTTATAATTATAATGGCAATAAATGGCTAATATTTATATTTATATTTTATATTAATTTTATATATTTCAATATCTATTATATCGTAATAATATTTGTGATGTCATTTATAATGTAGTTATAATGTTGTCTTGGATAATTACTGTTGTGTAATGTCAAAATGGTTATCTGTTTTAATTATGCTTCTTAATTATCTAAATGTCCGATTTTGGGGACATGAAATAGACAGGCTACCAATAAACTTACCTTAGCAAACTTTGATGGCAGTGGCAGAGTTACAGCACATGCCTGGGTGAGTAAGATGGATACATTTTTGACACTACGTCCTATGCCAGAGGAAGATGCCATTAGATTTGTAGCACTTCACCTTGATGGCGTGGCACATGACTGGTGGATTCATGGCATGGCTACTCTTCACCATGACCGGATTACCTCATACCAGGAGTTCATTGATAGATTGGTAGAGAGGTTTGATAGACGTGATCCTAAACTATTTTTCAGGGATCTTGCACAGTTGGGTAGTTTGGAATCATACATTGGAGAGTTCCAAAGACTATCCGTGATGGTGACAGGCATCTCAGAGAGAAGGCTGATCATATTGTTCATTGAGGGTCTTTTCGAGCCCATGAAAGGTTGGATAAAAGCATTTGATCCACCTACTTTACAGGAGGCCATGAGGAAGACTCGCAGTATGGAGCTTACTACACCTCGTAAGCCATTTGGCTCGAAACCATCTACCTCCTACACGGAGAACAAATCTGATCCAAAGAAGGCTGATAATGCTGATCAAAAGAAAAAATTTGCAGCCCCTTTAGATCGTGACACAATGAATGATCTTCGTAGAAGGAAGCTCTGTTTTTACTGTAAGGGCCCATATGACTTCAATCATGACTATCCCCTCAAGCCTAAAGGGCAAAACAGGCACATGGAATGGTTATATGAGGGAGAAACGTTGACTGATTTTTCTGATCAGCAAGCTGCTATCTATGACACAGATGAAGAAAAATCAGAAAATGAAGCAGAGATTGAGGTAGAAAGTGAGCTACAGGAGGCTCATATGTCCAGCATGTAGAGAGAGGGATCTTTCAGGCTCCGTGGGATTTTAGCAGGTCAAAGAGTCATATCTCTTTTGGACACAAGTGCAACCCACAACTTTATTGATTCACAGTTAGTGAAGAAAAGAGGAATTCAAACTCAGCAGTTTGAAGGCATTCGAGTGAAGGTTGCAGATGGATATACTCTCAACTGCGAGAGGATGATTCCTGATTTTCCATTGAAACTCAACAATTTTGAGTTTAAGGTAGACTTTTATGTTGTGAACATGGGAGGAACAGATATAGTTCTCGGCATGAAGTGGCTTCATGCGATAGGAGAGTTCACACTCAATTTGCATGACATGGAGATGAAATTCAGAGTTGATGGCACAAATCATGTTCTTAAAGCCATCAAGGACAACAACCTAAAAGAAATTTCACTCCGGAGAATGGAGCGTTTGATTCGACACGACATGGTAGATTGGGCTGCTAAGTGCAAGTTAATGCCTTCACAGTTGGAGCAGCAAGCTTCTTCTTACCATCCGGATGTACAGGAACTCCGAATCAAACATGCAAAGGTTTTCAGTGCTATTCCACCAGGTAGACCTCCTGATAGAGGTATTGAGCATATCATAGAGCTGGATGAGGGCACGAAACCTATCATGATCACTCCTTACCGGCACCCCAAACGTTTAAAAGATGAAATTGAGAAAACTATTAAGGAACTTTTAGCTATGGGGCACATTAGGCCGAGTAAGTCACCCTTTGCTTCATCAGTTGTTTTGGTTAAGAAAAAGGATGGTACACTTAGGATGTGTATTGACTACAGGATGCTCAACAGGAAGACTATAAAGAACAGGTATCCTATTCCACGGATAGATGAGTTGATAGATGAGCTTCATGGAGCTTGCTATTTCTCGAAGATTGATTTGAGGACAGGTTACCATCAGATCAGAGTCCGAGAGGAGGATATTGAGAAAACCGCATTCAGATGTCACTGTGGACACTATGATTTCTTGGTTATGCCATTCGGTTTAACCAATGCTCCAGCCACATTTCAGTCTACTATGAACAGGGTTTTCCATCCTCACTTGAGGAAATTTGTATTGGTGTTCTTCGACGACATCTTGGTTTACAGCAAATCATGGGAGGAACACATGGTTCACTTGGATGAGGTATTGAGTATACTTGACAGGGAGTCCTTGTACGCCAAGGAGTCCAAGTGTGCTTTAGGCATGGAAGAGCTTTTGTATCTGGGTCACATTATCAGTGGAGAGGGAGTCAGCATGGATCCAGAGAAAGTTCGAGCTATCATCGATTGGCCTACACCTGAGACATTGACACAACTCAGGGGGTTTGTAGGATTAGGTGCCTTCTATCGTTGGTTCATTAGTGGATTCTCGCGACATGCTGCGCCACTAACTGATTTGACTAAGAAGGGAGCCTTTGTGTGGACACCTCTTGCACAGGCGTGCTTTGAGAAGTTCAAACTTCTCATGACTACATGTCCAGTCTTGGCTTTGCCGGATTTCACCAGACCATTTGAGCTACATTGTGATGCCAGTGGCGAGGGTATTGGTGCAGTCATCATGCAGGATCGACACCCTATAGCTTTCGAGAGCAGGAAGCTAAGAGGTCCTGAACGGGGCTACAGTATCTACGACAAGGAAATGTTGGCCATCATGCATGCCATGGCCAAATTCAGGCAATATTTGGTTGGTAGTAAATTCAGTGTTAAAACCGATCACAATAGTCTGAAACATTTTCTTGGGTAGTGGGATTTAAACGAAAGGCAACAAAAATGGGTCAGCAAACTTCAGTCCTATGACTTTGACATCTCCTATGTCAAGGGCACTCAGAATGTGGTTGCTGATGCATTATCTCGCCTTCCACACTTGAGCTCCATTACACAGATTGCAGAGGATTGGAGACATATGATAGTAGCAGAGTATGCTAAGAACCCGTGGGCTTCTATCATAGTGGATGGGACAGTACAGGATGACAGATACTCACTTGTAGATGATCTTATCATTTACAAAGGGAGGATATTTCTAGTCCCAGGTTCTGAGATGAGGGACAGAGTATTGAGATCATTCCATGATTCACCTATGGTAGGACATCCTGGTTACTTTAAGACCTACAGGCAGGTACGGGAGAGATTCTCTTGGAAGGGTCTCAAGTCATTCATTCTTCAGTATGTCAGGGAATGCCTTGTTTGTCAGCAGAACAAGCAAGAACATACATACCCTGCAAGATTACTCCAGCCGCTTCCTATTCCTGAGAGGAAGTGGGAATGCTTGTCTATGGACTTCATCACGGGCTTGCTGAAAGCTCAAGGGAAAGACAACATTTTTGTGGTAGTAGATTGGTTGACGAAGTATACACATTTCTTCTCAATCACTACTACACACACAGCTACTCAGGTGGCGGATTTGTTCTTCCGAGAGGTATTTAGGTTGCACGGTTTGCCTCGAAGCATAGTCGTGACAGGGACAATAGGTTTATGAGTAACTTCTGGCAGGAGTTATTCAAACTTTGCGGGACAAAACTCACTCTGAGTACCAGCTACCACCCACAGACAGATGGGCAGACTGAGATAGTCAACAAATGGGTGGAAGGATACTTGAGGAATTACAGTTCAAGGCAGCAGAAAGGCATGGGTGAAGTGGTTATACCTTTGTGAGTATTGCTACAAGACCACTCATCACGTGAGCATTCAGATGACACCTTACCGAGCGTTATATGGAAATGATGCTCCGAGTTTCCTAGATTTATTACTGAGTGACAGTAGAGTACCCAGTGTTGGTGACCTATTGCAAGAGAACTAGGACATTATGAGAGCACTCAGGGAGAATATTCAGAAAGCTCAAAATCAGCAAAAGCAATATGTTGATCAGAGGTGAGTGAAGCGATCTTTCGAGATCAATGATTTGGTGTATTTGATGCTTCAGCCTTATAGGTAGTCCACCCTTCGTAAGAAGGGCGCCGAGAAACTTAAGTCGCGTTACTATAGACCTTTCAGAGTTGTCAGACGTGTCGGTGAAGTGGCTTATGAGTTAGATCTTCCGGTGGACAGTAAGGTTCACAACGTGTTCCATGTGTCGCGCCTCAAAAAGGCATTGGGACAACAGGTGACTCCTATTGATTTACCACCCCTCGATGATGAGGGGAAATTGATTTTGATACCTGAGGCCATTCTAGATTCCAGAGAGCGTCATCTTCGGAGGCGGGTTATCGGGGAATACTTGGTAAAGTGGAAAGATCTACCGGCAGAGGATGCTACTTGGGAGAGTGACAGTATTCTTCAGCATCCGGCTTTGAGTTTGCTTGTGGACAAGCAAATTCGTGGAGGGCGGACTGTGATGCCCCCGCTCTAGTCAGTTCTCGGGAACAGTGTGTTAGCCCTTTCTTGGACCCTTGTGGGCTAGCTAGATTGGTTAGAGGGTCAGTGGTGTTTTCTGGAGGAGTTGATCGTTCTCGTTTTCAGAGCTCAGTGATTGGTTCACAGCAGGCGTTGGCAGTTCAGGAGTTGACAGCTTTTGACGGCACAGAAATATTTGGAGTTTTGAGAGAGTTATGGATTTTTAAGTGATTTGAGTTAATTAATTAACTTAATGCTTTATTATAAATTCAAATTGACTTTATATATTTTATATCACTTAAATATTCCATAAAGGTGATTTAAAATTTAAATCACTTAAAATATAAAGTGGCACCCAAGTATTTAAGTCAAGACTATTGAAAAATGACTTAAATGTATTTTAAAAGATTTAAATCTTGAAAAGGCCATATCTTTCTTGAAAGTCGTGCCTTTTTGCATATAAGGCATTTTGGCAATGAGAAATTCAATTCTTGATTATTTCAACTTTGCCTTGGGTTTCCTTATGTGCTTTTACCTGTGATCAGGGTTTTGAGCAATCTTCCATTGGAGAACGATATCTCTTCAATGTTGAGCACTTTTGAGACTGTGAGAGACCAGTCGAATTTGTGCAAATTGTGAGAGCTTCATACAGAGGTTCTACTGCGCTTCATTAGAGTTTTGTTGGGTTTTCTTATCAGAGGCAGGAGGGTTTGTAGAGATGGCGACCTTCTTCCAGCTGGCAGATGCTATACTTCATAGCCGTACCTTCTGAGTTGTGGTTTTGAGCTTATTGCTTGAAGTGCGTGGCTCTCTGTGCAAGGGCATTTGGGCTTCCTAGTAGAAACGCCTTCCTTTTTGAGGGTTTCTCTTCACCTTCTTTGGCGTCTAGCATATATCTTTCATTTGCCACAGTTTCTAGGCTAGACATCTCTTTCTGGAGCTTCTTACATTGGATTTTGTTAGATTTCACCATCTTGGCTGGCAAACTGGACTTCTTTTTTTAAATAAATAATCTGGAAGCTTTCGGGTATGTTTATGAGTTGTAAATCCATTGTTGAGCTTATTTATTACTTTATGTAATTTCATTTAGCCAGAAATAGCTCAGATTTACCTTTTATGAGCTTTTATATGATGCGCCCCTTCTCTTCTGTCTATAAACTTTCTCTAAAAAACTAAGAAAACACAAATAAGATTTAAAAATACAGAGGGTTTGAGTTGTGAGCCAGCAGGGCTCATCACACCATGTTTAGCCATTTTACAATCCTTCATTTTTGATAAATCAAATGCTCTTGTTTTTGAAAATTCCAAATAAGGGTCTTGCTTTGGAGTTGTGTATTTATCTGCCTTCAAAGTTTGGGCCGTTGTAGTGTATTATAGAATTCTTAGTTATATTCTTTGCAAAAGTGCCATGGAATAAATCTGGGGGTCATGTAGTGTATTCGTTGGACAATGCCTTTTTGTCTAGAAAGAAAGTCAAATAATCGTTGTTTTGGCAAGGATGTTTGATGCATAGTTTGCAAACTTCGTCTTGGCAAAAAGTTAGCAGACCCAAATTTGAGTTGGTGACTTAGCCTTTAAAAAAATTATATTAATAAGTTCCTTCAAAAATAGAAATTGGTTCCCATCTGCTTGTATGCACAAAAACTCTTCACTCAGCATGTGGAAACCCTAAAGCCTAAACATAGAAGAAACTCATTGTTGGGACTAAGATGCTACATGTGTCTATGTTTAATAACCCACCCTTAATTTTTTAAAATTTTGCACTTGTTAGTGTTAGCCAAATATGAACAATGATAATCAACTGGAATAAACAACCTTTCACTTTTTGATCACCTAGATCCCTATATGGGCAAGGTGTACATTGCAATAATTGAAAGCAACCAAATGTTCAGTGGGGTGAGTGATAATACATTGCAATAACTGAAAGTAACCACTTGTTCAGTGGGGTGAGTGACAAGCAACCATCAACTGAAATCAATTACCTTCCACTTTCTGATCACCTAGATCCCAATGTGGGCAAGGTGAGAGCATACGGTGGCAAGGCTTACAATGAGATGCTACTGAAGTAAACCACTTGTTCAGTGGGGTAAGTATGAAACCTCCAAAACATGAAAGAAACCTCTGCTTATTCAGCAAGAAAGCAGGAAAGAGCTCATTTGCTTATTCAATGGGAATTACATGAAAATAGAAAGAGATCATACGCTTATTCTACGGGAAATAGAGATGCCACTTATTTTAGTGGGGAGAGAAAAGGAACCACTTATTCAGTGGGATAAGTAGCAATAAACATAATGAGCTAAATCATGATGGCACTACCAAAATGGTGTTACAATAAGAGCTCATTACAAATAATTTCATAATTACATAGACTGCTGCTACAATGAAAACTGATGTTAAACTCTTGGCACATCTCCCCAAAATGAACCCCAACACAAGAATAAGCTACCCCTTTGATAAAATTGAACAAGTATACCTAAACAATGGCACCTGGAAGTTTGAAAGTGGACTGAACAGAAATTCTCACGGGTCTGATATGAAATTGCAGGTCTGATATGACTTCAAACAGCAAGCTCCCAAGTGGCACACCACCTAAGGATGCCACCCAAACAACAAAGAATGAATCCCCACCGATTTGCAAGGTCTAGGGCAGATCAAAGCACCACCAAAAGACTCCAAAGACTGATGAGGAAGGGCAGAACCTCACGAGCCAAACTCTTGAAACCCCCAAACTGTACAGCCTTGCTGAATGGGGCGACCAGCTCCTAAATATCCCACTCTTCACCAAAAAATCTGCAACTTGGCTAAAGAGGGCGCTCAAGGCCAAGGAAAACTGTAACAACACAAACCCATCTATTGATAAGGAAAGATCCTAACTACCTATTTTCTGCTGAATAAAACTAACTTGTTTTCGTTCTAGGGTTTCCAAATCGTTTTCAGCTGGATCAATTTAAACTTCAACTACTTCTAAGTTTTCAGTTTCAGCTGAATTGAAACGATTAACTGTTTTCTCTATTTGTTCACAGAAGATCAATAACTAATAACTGTGAAACTAGGGTTTCCTCTCAATTAAAATAGTAATTTAATATTCAATAACTAATATCCATAATTTTCCATCTCAGCTAAATGAAACATTTAACCATCTAATTGAACATTTTCAGATTCTTACAACGAACATTTAACTGAAAATACAATTGAACTTTAACTAACTTTTCTTTGCTTCTATAATACAAGAACATTAATTACAGCTAACAATATACATGCTAAGTAATATTTCAGTAATTTAAAGAGAGGGAAGGGTTTTCAAGAAGATATAGTTAAAAAGCTGAAGCAGTTGATCTTGACACTGTCATCATGGGAAAAGAAGATATCATAAGGGGCTTTACCACCCATCTGAAGACCTATTGGTCTCCCGTGTTTCTTCCACTAAAGAAACTCGTCCCTTCACGAGGGTAATCAACAAGGATCACTTTTTCATCATGCCTCTGAGCCTGGTGTCAAGGACCTATACCTCCTAATCGAACCTTACTAAGGGTACCTCCCAACTAAAAAGGTTACTCTAATCAGTGGTATATCTGGTACTTGATAGCTGACAAATGCTGAATCTAGCATCGTACCTTGGCCAAGGATTTCATTTTCATTCTGGCACTCCTGTGTTGTCAGCACTCTCACCCTTGCTCGACATGATTATGTATGTCTCAAGATTATTATTTTATTGCCAGATTTGATTCTCATTTCATTTGGTTCAGGATTACAACTTAACCATAAGTGTTTACACATGAAGAGATTGATTTGGCAGAAAGGATTTCTAGGTCTCACATAATACATACATTTATTCCATAAGAAACTCAGCGGAAGAAGAAAATGTATTTAACCAGCCTTTATATACAGAGAAGAGAATTCAGTTTAAGCAATTAGGAGGAGATCTTCAAGTAATGATTAAATAGTTGTATAGAATTCCGAACCAAGATTGTTTCACAATTTGAATCCATTTAGTTCCTTATTTTAGGATTAAATCATAACCCCAGATGAAAAATAAATTATGAGTTGTTCATCAAAGGGGGTCTGAACTATACTCGTCTCCCTCTAGGCTCAGTTTGGAAAAGGATAATCCAGAACTTAATGTAAACTTAACAATACAAAGAAACAGGGTGCTCGGTTGGATCCAAGAGTTACTAGAAAAATTAAAAATAGTGATTGGGGCAATCTTTCCAGATCGGCATTGACTACAAGAGCATAAAGAACTGATAGTTGCGTCTCTACAAGTTTACGAGGTAAAGTCTATGAGGTCTCATACAAAGATTCTAGGATTCGAATCTAAATTATCTATTCACAGCTAGATGGCATTGATTAAAAACATTACACACTGAAACTTAGAATAAAGTTAGATCAATCGATTTAAATCTCATGGCGCATTAGCAGTTCAAAAACATGCCTGATAGACCAGTAACTCAAACTCAAAGTAGAAGATCCCAAAAATCCTTCAGGTAACTCGAATAGGGGTTTGACGGCTAGACTCCTTCAGAAACTGGAGAGTCTTCACAAGAATGACCACGTTTTTCCCAAGTCAATATTCGAATGAACAAACTATCACCAAACTCGCACCATTCAACTGATATTTGAGCATCTCCCTAATATGATGTCGACAGTGATGTAGGATCGAAGAGTGAGTGAAAAAGCGGGGATATCAACTTAACACAATATGAGTGAGAGACTTTCTCGATATTAAGTGACGCCAAACTTTAGAGGCAAGAATTGGACTCCCAAAATTCTTCAAGTTCAGGCTCGAATGGTAATGAAATACTGGTATGATGCATGATTTCCAGATGAACGAGGTAGTATGCTATGAATGTGGTGAAAGTGGAATGAGAAGGAACTCGATTGAAGAAATTTGATGCCAATTAAAAGAGAAACCTTCAACGCCCCAAACCAAGATTCATTTAATCGCATGACTTTAGGAATTCCACTCTTGGGCGTTCGGCCAGAAAATGGCAAGGCAGCAAGGATTTTTCCTTCATTTCCCACCGACGCCCCACTAAGCATTACATTAATTGAATTATATTGTTTGAATTAAAATACCCCTTCGGCTTAAGAAGTTGGTTTCCCCATTAAAAGGACGATACATTTCAATCTTTATTATTAAATTAATATTTAACATCCTCTTGCCCAAAATACTTGCAATTATATTCCAAGATTGATTTGCCCAACATAGAGAGGATGGAAAAGAATATTGTAATTATATCAATTATAGAATAACCAATTGAAATCTCTTATAAGGGCGATTATTGATTTATATATAATATTAAATTGACTTATTTAATAAATAATTATATTAAATTATTAATTGCCAAGTTACAATTTCGATTCCTTGTCTTACACCAGCTCAAGGTGAGATGACAATTTTCGATCCTGTGTTAACCACTACCTCTCCCTGATGACATCTCCTTTTCCGTCGCAGCATTGACAACACTGCATCCACTGACAGGTATTATGGTTAGATTGTTCGCAACGGCTTAATAAATATGCATTTAAATATAATCTCATGAACACATTCAATTTCACGTGGAAGGACCTGTCAGTAGAGGATGCAACCTGGGAGAATGAGGAAATATTGCAGCATCCTGAGTTGAGATTGCTTGAGGACAAGCAATTTCAAGGAGGGAAGACTCTAATGTCCCCTCTCTAGCCAGTGGTTTGGGAGTTAGGGTTAGCCTATGATTGCGGTCCCCGTAGGCTAGCGAGATGTTTAGGGGACCCCTTTGGAGGGGATTCAGGGTCTTCAGTGGGCTTGTGTATTCATCCAAACATATTTAGCTCAATGATCCAATGGTTGGTAGGCCTTACGAAGGTAGTTCAAGGATCATCATTTATACTTTGCTATTTATAGTAATACCAGGTTCAGTAGTCTCACGCTAGCAGATGGAAATTGTGTCGGAGACACTCTCAGGGGGTTATTGAAATATACTGAGCCAAATTTTTTCGATTTTTTAATTGCAAGTTACAATTAAAAAATATAAAGAGACTATCCTCCAGATATTCAGTCTCTACTCACCAAGAAGAGTAAAGTGTTTTCTGATTTACCTCCTGGACCACCTCCTGATCGAGGTTCAGAACATGTCATAGAGCTCAAGGAAGGAGCTAAGCCAGTTATCACAACTCCATATCGGTACCCCAAAAAGCAAAAGGATGAGATTGAAAAGAACATTAAGGAACTCTTGGAGATGGGCTTCATTCGCCCAAGTAAGAGTCCCTTTGCTTCAGCAGTTGTTCTAGTGAAGAAGAAGGATGGTATATTAAAAAATCACTAGACCAAGGGGTCACAATATTAAAATATAACTTTAAAATATAATATTTTAAATCAACTGGACAAATCTCACCAAAAATGCTTCCCAAGGTCAGATTGATCAAACCAACTGAAATGACTGGAGATGAGAGCCAACCGTGCCGAAGCCAACAGGACCACTGCCAGAAATAGAATTTACTAAAAATAGTAAATTTGTGAAAGTGCTCAGAATGCCAAGAAGAACACATCACCGAAAAGCTCACGAAAAACCCAGAAGGAATCCGCAGTTCAATCACCAATCCGTGAGCACAAGAAACCACCAACCAAGAAACCCTAATTTCACCACCGAGAAGCCTACGGGTCTCCAGAATAGGCCAACGGTCAATCAGAAAAAGTCATGCTCGAGAAGGGGACATTACAGTTATTGCCAGGTCATTGTCAGGAGTGGCATTTTAATTAAATTTTAAAGTCAAATTACTTTGATAATA
>VDFB02298345.1:0-12163 GCA_007258455.2 Sequoia sempervirens
ATGGTAACCGTGCTACCGCTCCTCTCTCTCACCGCTCCTCTCTCTCAATCACTTGGTGGTATAGAGGTAAAAGCATAAACAAAACACTTGAGAAAATTTGCTGCTTTGTGATAGTGTCAAGGTTTCTACCAGTGAGTTTGAGACACATATTCTCAACAGGTTCATAATCTTCGCCTTCATTGCATCACCACCTTTGTCGAGGTCATTGAGAAGGGAACCACCATCGAGAGGGCCCTCATTGCTAAGGGACAAATCAAAATTTTTAACCAAGATAAAGATAAATCATTTGGAGATAAACCCCGCTACTGGAACAAGAACAATAATGCTGTAAATGATGGCGTTATTGACACCAAGCACATCCAAGTGGCTAACACTTAGCAAAGATCACAATATGTCCCTAATCAACAATCGATCACCAACATCATATTAGTGCCACATAGTGCACCCCATCCTCCTCAACAGTCCAATCAACACAATCAAGGGAACAATAAACGCTCATTCACTCCTTTGGGAGTGCCCTTAGATGTTGTTTTCAAGAGGTTGTGTCAAGTAAACTATCCAATTACCTATCTTGTGACAAAGCCTTTTAACGAGTCAAAGACCAAACCTTCCTGGTATAGGGAAAATGAGTATTGTGATTACCACAAGCTCAAGGGTCATTCCACTAATAAATGTCAAGGACTCAAAGGTTATATCCAAGACCTTATATATTGAGGTGATATCCAAGTGGATGCAAATCATGCCACCTCATCCAATGCTCAATTATAGATATATCAAAATGCCTTCCCAAAGCACAATCAGGGTCCCAGTACCTCAAATGCTAATCCTAGGCCTAGCAATAACAACCAAAATAACATCATGAATAACATTAGCTATAAGAATGTACCCTAAAACTATGATGGAATTGTTATGTGCATTAGTCAAGCAGAGCCACACATATCCATGATTCGTGTAAAGGGAAAAGACCCTCAATATGTTGTCACCACATGCCATACCCACATAACAGTTCTTGGGCCTTCCACTTCATCTCAACTAGCTCTTGTGAGCTCCCAATACAATATCCTTGACCATCTTGGAAAGACTCCAACTCAAATATCCATTTTGTATTTGCTTAAGTCTTCCCCAATTCATCAAGAAATCCTTACGAAAGATTTGTAGGATACACATGTGCCCAACGACATAGATCCTACCCAGTTCCAAGATTTAGTAGGACATTTGTCATCCACTTACCAGCTGGGATTCAGTTAGAATGACATGCCACCAATCGATTCATCCCATAACTATCCCCTGCATATCGAGGTAATCGTCGCTCACCATAAGGTAAAATGGGTCTTGGTAGATAATGACTCTGCCCTCAATCTATGTATGCTAAAGTTTATAAAATAGGTAGGTTATACTCATACTAACCTGGACGATCAAACCATTACAATCAAGGCCTATGACAATGCAGAAAGGGACTCAGAAGGTATCATTTGTATTCCTATTCAAGTTGGCTTCATCGTACAATACACCACATGCCACATCCTTGATTTGGATCTACCATATAACCTTCTCCTTGGACGACCATGGATCCACACTATGTAGGCCATTCCATCCACCTACCACCAATGTTGGAAGTTCTCGTGCAATGGGGTCAAAGTAACCATTCATGCTGATCCTCAACCCTTTGAGTACTATCGTGCTCTAGAAGCTTCCTTTCCCCACTCTCGACATTGTCTAGGAGTAGAAGTGAGGCACCTAAGGAATCATCTTCCAATCCATCCTCCAATTCATCATCCACCATGCCATCCACTCCATCCACCACATCTGAATCCACCATTACCAAGGTCAAGATCATTGATAAAGGCTATGGAGAATATGAGATGCATATGAATCTTAACGTGGAAACCATGACTCCTCCTCGCACCTATGGAAAACCTTCTCAACCCACACCAAAAAAGGAAGTGAAGAAAAAACCTATCAACTCTAAGAACATAGGTTCTACCACCTTCCGATCCATAGGAACACAACAAGATCAGGCGAACGATGACATCAATCAATGGATATATAGAGAAGAACCTGAGCCATTACCTCCTCTCATTGAATACTTCCAATAAACTTATCCCCGTGTATCTAAGCTAGCAGAAAAATGAAACTATCAAGGAGGAGGCCTTGGTGTAGAGGAACATGGAAGATTGCAGCCCATTGAGACACCTATGCAACCTAGACATTTGGGCTTAGGCTATGAAAAAAAGAAAAAGGGCCCTGCAACATCCACTAGAATTTCCAATAATGTTAACTTGGATAATGATTTCGTTGACGAAATACCTGAGGAAGAAGCCATCATACTCTGATATGATGATGTTGATCTCCCTTCCCTTTTTGATTCCACATCAATCCTTACCATCAGCCTTTCCCTCCATCACCTCGAGCTTATTGATTGGGACCTATGAGGTAGCACACCTATCGACACCTTTCCTTTAGTGGACACTTACACACATCTGATGGGATTGGGGGAATATGAACACCGTAATTGCAAAAGCAAAAAGAAATAAAATAAAAAGGGTCATCTAGTGAAAACCTCTTAGAGGCACTCCTTGACTCGTCAAAAGTAAAAATAAAGGGTGTATCCGATAGTGAAAACCTCAATGAGGTGTTGGAGGATGGGGATGTTCATCTTTCCCTTGTTGGAACTTATCTCTCTGAACGGTCTTCAATTTTGATCGAGGAGACACAAGAAGTTAATTTGGGAATAGAAGAGGAGCCCAAGATCACCTATGTCGTCAAGTCATTGTTAGAGGAAGAGTATCCCATCATCGTCAATCTACTAAAGGAAGGGATCATTAACTTTGCATGGTCCTATTCAGATATGCCAAGATTGGATCCCACATTGGTTGTGCACCATCTTGATGTTCATCCAGATGCAAAACCAGCTAAATAGAAGCTTAGAAAAATGCATCCCCAAGTGGCTCTACTTGTCAAGAAAGAACTAGAAAAACTGTTAGAAGTTGGATTCATCAAACCAATTGACTACTATGACTAGATATCTAACATAATGCCTATGGCTAAACCAAATGGGAGCATTATAATCTGTACAGACTTCTGGGATCTCAATAAGGATTTCCCAAAAGATGATTTCCTGCTCCCTAACATTGACATGTTGGTATATCTTACAACAGGACATGCTATGCTATCCCTCATGAATGGATTTTCTGCCTACAATCAAATTAGAATTGCACCTAAAGATCAACATAAGAAAACATTCACTACCCCCTAGGGCACTTTCTGTTACAATGTCATGCCCTTTGGCCTCAAGAACGCGGGGGAAACTTACCAACATGCAATGAATGCCATCTTCCATGACCTCATTCATATCATAATGGAAGATTATGTTGATGATCTACTAGGGAAGTCCAAGACAAGAGAAGAGCATCCCACGATCTTGAGAAAAATCTTTGAGCGGTTAGAACAATACAAGCTACGCCTAAATCCAAAAAAGTGTGTGTTTGGTGTCACATTTGGAAAAAATTTAGGCTTCATAGTATCAAGAAGGGGCATAGAAGTGGATCCAGCAAAAGTCAAGGCAATAATGTAAATGCCCCCGCCATGCAATCTCAAACAACTGAGAAGTCTGCATGGAAAATTACAGTCCATCAGGCGCTTTATAGCCCAACTTGCTGATAAATGCCAATCATTCACACACCTCTTGCACAAAGACATCACCTTCAAATGGGATTGAGAGTGTCAGCAAGGCTTTGACAAGATCAAGGAATATCTAGCCACTCCGCCCATTCTAATGCCCCCTATTCTAGGTAAGCCACTCCTTCTATATATCTCAGTCACATCAGTTGCACTAAGGGCATTACTGGAACAACATGATCAGTTCTCCAAAGAACTTGTTATCTATTATATCAACCACACACTTGTGGGCTATGAGCTTAATTATTCACATACAAAAAAAGATTGCTTAGCAGTTGTCTTCAATTCACAGAAGTTGCACCACTACATGCTTTTTCATTCTATCAAGCTCATATCAAAAGTTGATCCACTCAAATATCTCCTATCAAGCACATCATTAACTGGCTGCATGGCCAAGTGGGTTATGTTCCTAAGCAAGTTTGACATAGAATATGTGGATCGTAAAGAAATTAGAGGGAAAGTAGTAGCATATCAACTGGCAGATGCTCCCCTGGTAGATGCATATCCGCTAGTAGCAGAGTTTCCTAATGAAGGTGTCCTTACAGTTTCAAAATCTGATACATGTATACTATATTTTGATGGGTCATATACACATGATGGAGCTGGTGCGAGAAAACCTCTTTGTCACCCCTCAAGGTGATTACATCTCAAAGTCATTCAGGCTACCCTTTCCATGCACAAAGAACATTGCAGAATACGAAGCTCTAATCACAGGCCTCTGAATCGCAGTCCAATGGAACATCACTTGTCTCCACATCTTTGGAAATTCTCAACTGATAGTCAAACAGGTAAATGATGAGTTTCAAACTAAGGATGACAAGTTGCTTCCTTATAAACACATGGTGGATGACTTCAAGAGATATTTTATCCACATCTAGTTTGAACAAATTCCCAGAGTACAAACCAAGGCAATTGATGCTATGGCAACAATTGGTTCTCTCATCGACATGCCCAAAGATCGAACAAATTGTGAGTTCCTTGTTGAACTATTAATCCCAACATACGATGTGCCTAACAACAAGATGGTGTGCACTATCATAGGTCCCAAATCACCCAAGTATCATGACATTTATGCCTACCTTCACGATAACATCCTACCACCTGACCTTACCTGCAATCAACACAAATCATTCATCCAACACACTTCTCAATATACCATAGTGGGAGATACACTCTATCATCGAGGGTATGATGGCACCCTACTTCGATGTCTAAGCGAATTAGAATCGCACGTTGCATTAAACGAAGTGCATAGTGGTGTCTGTGGGTCTCATTCTAATGGTATGGCCTTAGCAAAGAGAATTCTTAGAGGTGGGTATTATTGGCCCACTATGGAGCATTATGTTTGTGATTTCATGAAGAAATGCGTACCCTGTCAGCAACATGCATATTTAATCCATGCTCCTGCACAAGATTTGTAGCCTATCATTGTATCATGGCCTTTTTCACAATGGGGTTTCGACTTAATCGACAAGATTTACCCTCCATCATATGATGGTCATACCTTCATCATCATAGCCACTGAATACTTTACTAAGTGGGTGGAAGCAATTCCACTCTCTCAAATCATGAATATTCAGATCTCCAAATTCATCCTTTTCCATATTCTTTGCAGATATGGAATCCCTTCCACCATCATCACCGATAATGGTAATCCCTTCAAAAACTAGTATATGAAGCACCTTTGTGAGACATATCATATCCAACATCTTTGGTCCACTCCCTATTACCCACAAGGTAATGGTCAAGTTGAAGCGACTAACAAGACCCTCATCAAAATCCTCAAAAAGGTTGTAAACAACACTGGTCGAGATTGGCACCTCCATCTCAATCCTGCCCTTTGGGCATACCATACATCCATCCACACACCCACTAGCACTACCCCATATTCTCTCATTTATGGCGTTGATGCAATCTTTCCGATTGAAGTTGAGATCCCATCATTCGAATCTCTCTAAAGAATTTAATCAGTGATGAAGATGCTCGAGTTGCATGGTTAAGTTAGCTTGAACTCCTGCATGAAAAATGCATCAAGGCCTACAATCATCTCCAAGCATACCAACATCACCTTAGGAGAAATTACAACAAGAAGGTTCATCCCCACCAATTCAACGTTGGCGATCTAGTCCTCAAGGAGAATCAACATACCTAGCAAGATTAGGAAAATAAAGGAAAATTTGAAGCAAATTGGTTGGGTTCATATGTTGTCACAACAAAATATGGTTCTGGGGCATATCGACTTGCAACACTTGAGGGGGAACCTTTGGAGGATCCTATCAACATTATGCACCTAAAGCGGTTCTATACCTAGGTTAGCTAGGTTATCCTACCTGAAAATTCCAAAAAAAAAAGGTAAAAATCAGCAAAAATACAAAAAAATCAAAAAAGCCAAAAAGAATCCAAAAATGGTAAAGAGAAATAATCTGTTCTATGGTGAAAACCACCCTTGGTGGTGCCTTGGATAAGTATGTTTGGTGAAAACCTGGAAACACATGCCATTCGTAGAGGGCTTAATCATTATCTACCTTGCATTCTATTTTCCTTTATGCTTCCATCCATCCTATCTGCATATCCTATCCTCATATCCTATCGTCACCATCCCCCCATCAACATCCTAGTCATCCGTCACTTGGTATATTTTGATTGACCTTTGGAAAATTCAGATTAGCTATCCAAAATTCTGAGCTTTTATCCTGAATCTAAACTTTCCATCGCCTGTATATTGGTGTCATTTGTCGCACTCGTATCCTCATCTACAGTCCTTCATCGTGTCGGTCATCATTAGGTCCCATTTTGTCGAACTACGTTGCCTCTACACTTTCACATAGGCAAGGCTGATCATTTGATCCATCCTCGAGGCATTTGTTCATCTTGTCATGTCAGTCTTTGCCCTCCATCATGGTCTCTATAGTCTTCTTTCCACTTTTATCCATGGTCAGTTGTCAGTCTTTTATCGAACTACGAGGGCTCTGTGCTTTCATGTAGGCAAGGCTAATCTTTGATCAACCCCCGAACCCCTAGGTCTTTAGTGTGTGTCTTGGTTTTGTGTCGTGTCATCAAGTGTGTCCCTATCCAGCTGGTTCCTAACAAGAAAAATCCACTAGTATAATGAGGTTCAATCGGTTTTGAGTATCTTGAGTCATGTCGATCACTTAACCTATCTTCCATCCTTGGTCTTAACAGGATGCATCCTTCCTAAATCAAATCACATCAATCCCATCCACCTACCAATCATATGGCAAAGGGCGTTTGAAATTTGTTGTGATCTTTTGGTGCTTTTGGCATTTTGTTTATCATTTGGGATTCCTATTATACTTTCTCAGGGTCGCCATGATCCATCATATTGTGGTGTGCTTTGACAGGTAAACATAGGGGCATCTCTTGATTTTCTGTGATCTTGTCTTCTTGGTTGTCCTGTGTAGTACCCACCAAGATCCTTGTGGTCTTATGTTACGTTGGGGCATCCTTTATGCTTGTGGTTACTACAACATCAAGCCCAACCAAAGCCATTGTGGTTTTGGGGTGTTGGGATAGCCTTCTTGTTTGTTGTGTTTGTCTTATGCATTTGACACTAATCTGCCTTGGTTCTTCATACCCTAGGGTATCGTGTCTTGTGCTATAGCAAAAATCAGTGCTCCTAATACAACTAAATGGCATTAGATTTGCATTTCATTTATCACTCCATTGCATTGCATCTATCCCCATCCATTATTTCCCTAGCCTATGGTTATTGATTTTTGGTTGTGCAAATGCTATTCCCACCCCCTTTCTTCCTATCAGGAGTCCTATGGTTTTAACAGGTGCACCATTACACCCATCACCATTTATCTCACTATGCATGTTCATTATCACCTTAGGTCCATTTCATCATTCTATTTCATTATCATTTCATTGCATTATCATTTTCATAATCATTTTAAGTTGTTTAGATTAATATAGACTGTTAGTCTAAGCATCTTAAGTTCATTCCATTTCATTATCATTTCATTGCATTATCATTTTCATAATCGCTTTAAGTTGTTTAGAAATAATATAGATCTGTTAGTTTAAGCATCTTAAGTTCATTTTCATATCATTTCATGTTGTTCAGATTCGCTATTCTAAACATATTAGTTCATTTCACTACACACATTGCATTCATCCATGACATGATCACATATAAATACATCATATATTTTCATCTTATATCACACATACATTATTCATCATCCATGCATAATTCATCCATTGTTATGCCATATTGTATCAATGTCCATCACATATCATATCATATATATATATATATATATATATATATCAAAAAATATATAGTGTCCACCACGTGTCCATCATAGTCCATAATAAAAAGATCATAAAAATTCCATGTCAATCCATAATAATAGTCCATCATAGGGTCCATGAAAGTCCATCAAATAAAGGTCCAAGTGCGGGAAAATAATCAAATACAGAGACTACATCTGACACATCATGGTGTCCTGAATCAATAAAGAATAACTAATAAAAGAATGAATGAATAAATGAATCCGCTCAATCCATGTAAAAGTATTTGTAGTCCTCATCTGCATGAGCTATCCATCCATCCTACACCTGTCAAAATCTGAATCCTGTATCTAGCTCATCCCCTACCGACAACTCCCTACATCTAACCTATGGGAGGAGTCTGATCTTGAACCTCGACCATGCAGAGGAGTCTCTCTGTACTGGTTGTACCCTCTGGTATGTGTCTGAGCTAATCGAGAGGGTGTTGGTCCCTGTGCTACTGCTCTAACGTATGGTGGCAACCTCCGTGCAGGATTTGGGATGGCCTAATAGTAAGCAAGCATATAATATGATGGCCTTTGTCCTGGCATTAGCCTCTCCTGCTGTGTGTGCTCTACCCACATCCCTTTCTATCCAATATCTACTCCTCTGCTGAGTGATAGCCCACCTCTCCTACTCCCACACCTCCTGAGCTAGCCTCATCTGTTCAACCTGGGACTCTAACTAGGATATCCTTTGCACAACCCCATCTCACTCACTTTGTAGTGTTTGTATCCTAGCTTCTACTGTCTCCACCCTCTCCAACAATCCCCCTGCATCCACCATGACTGCCTCAACACACTCTACTCTATCTCGAGCCTCATCCCTCTCTCCTCTCATCTCCTCCAGCTGTCTCCTTACCTCATCCCTCTCCCTCTGCATCTCTAGCACCCACCTCCCTGACTCATCTGCCAAAGCCCCATAATCTCTGTCTCCATCTTGTTGTGCAACTGCAACTGCTCCACCTTAGCCTGGAGTCTCCCTGCCTCTATCTACAATCTGTCCCTATCTACTTCTGACTCCCTCAATCTGTGCTCCGCTATCCCCAACCTGGCTAGGGCTCCTATCAATAGCACGACTGGGTCCTCTGGTGGCGGTGGCACATATGGTACCATAGCCAATGGGTGCACTGTAGGAGCATCCACCTCCATCGCCTGCTCCTCCCCTCTCATCTCCTCCATCTCCACATCTCCATCTCTCCTCTACCTTTCACGCCTCCTCCTCCTCTATAGCCTAGCCAACTACCACTCATCATTTGAGGCAAATCCCAAAGCACTGACGATCAGCTCCACAGTTGTGATCCTCCTTGGCCTATGCTGAGCCCACCATGTAGAATATCATACAGTCATGCCGACATCAGTTGGTTCTCCCCTCCATGGAAACTGGGTCATTGGGACTACATCCTACATCTATCGAGCATACTCCAATGTGATCTACTCACCCCATATCTCCCTAGATTCATGACTAACTCATTTGAACATCTGTGGTCCTACGAGGATGTCCTGCTGTACTCCGTACTGTCGGTTCACCCTGTCTAGTCTATGTAGCTCAATGATAAATAGCTACCGACCAATCAAGTAGCACTCTGAGAATATGGACCCCCTCCATCTCCTATCATCATCACACCACCCCAAAAACCATCGTCCCATGTAATATCCCCCCTGATGCGTCTAGCCTCCATGCCACTCCTCGGACTCCCCTACCTCACAGTAGTGTAGCCTCAATCGCCTCTGATCCCCCACTAGTATGCAGCAGGGCAATGTGTGTCTCATCTGACTCCATGAATCAACATGTTTGGTCACTTAACAGCGATGTGCTCCCAATCCCTCCTAGAGTAGAGTAATGGGTATGCTTAGTGCCCGTCTATAGGCGGCGTGCATGTCTCGGTGTGGATTGCACCAACATGTACCCCCATGCAAACTCTACGTCTCCTTAAACCACTATGTGTTGGACAACCTCAATTGTCTTGAGGCTGAAGAAGTGTTTGCTCCTATCGTTGCAGGAGGATCATTGATAAGGCCATATAGGTATGAAATTTAAGCGCCACCATATCAAGTCCCAAACATGCATCGTATCCAACTCCTTCCCTGGGATGGGAGGTCACACAGTACAAAACTAGCGCTCACACAATCCTCTCTACTAATGCGTTAGGGTGTGGCTGATCAAATACCCTCAGGATGGGCAACCGTAGGATCCTCCATACATCCTCTAGTGTCACTATCATCTCCCCTGTCAGGAGATGGAATGTGGAGGTCTCTAAGCTCCATTGCTCCATCAATGCTATGAGTAGGGGTCTGTGTGCTATGATGTTGGGATATCCCAACATGTGAAGTAGTCTAGCTTGGGATAATGCTGCATGATCCTCTAGAGTCATCGCCCTCATACACACATCGAGCATGACTGAGTGTCTCTCCTACATCCTTAGAGTCTCGAAACTTTGCATCCATGCCAACCATTCAATTAGACTTTTTAAAATTTCATTCCTATTTCTTGTCTTTTTCATCCCTCCCTGTTCTAGTGAGTTCGCCTTTGTGTAAGGTGAGCTCACCCATCCCTTTTTCAGCATGTTCGCTTGTCTAGGTCGTGCGTTTTCCCCTCTAGTTGCTTTTCTAGGGTCCGCCTGTTCTCTAGGCGCACCTTCCCCTTTCTTGCCTGGGCACGAAATTTCCTATCTTTCCCTTAGAGGTGAATTCGCATTCCCCCTTTTCCCCAACGGGCGATTTCACATTCACCCCAGTGTCTTTTCCTCCCAACTGGCGAATTCACATTGTTTCCCTTTTGGGAAAATTCACATTCGCCCTTTCTCAGTTTTGGTGATTTTACAATTGCCTATTTCCTAACCCTCCCACCTCTGTGCCATGCAAGTTCGCCCTTGTCAGAGAGAGGCAATTTCACAATCGCCCCTCTCCTGCGCACCCGCCCCTGTGGTGTGTGCGTCTGCCCCTTCCCTCACCAATTCATCGGTGAGCGAATATGCTTTACCAGAAGGGTGAATCTACCCTTCCGTGGCAATTTCGTATGCTCTAATCTACCCATCCCGAATTTCAAAACATGTGCATAAATTGAAATGAAATCACAAAGTCAGGATTCAGGACCTACCTGGCAAGGTACCACTCACTCATATTAGTGCTATCACACCTCCTGGATCAACTCGTCATCCCTGATCAGCTCATCACCCTCCATGTCACTCATCCTGTCAGTTGCTGATGTCACTCTCTCTCTTTCTTGCTGAATCACAGAATGCCGTGTGCAAATGAGAATTAGGTGAATAGTAAATTTTCAAATTTACTATTTATAAATTTCATTTTTGACCCTATTTAGCATTTTAATTTTTGGGTAATTTTTACCCTTTAATTAACTCTTTGTTAATTCATTTTCCCCTTTTCTTCCGAGGGCTACCATTTGCACCCTATTCACTCATTTTCCTTTGTTAAAAAGCAATTATTCACGGTTTTTTGCACTCTATCGTATGGTACCCTTCATTTCTCCATATTGAGAAGTCACTCGAGGCCCCTTTTATTCCCTATCCACCCTCTCAAGGGGGCATACCCTACCATATTTCTGCATTCTTCTTTCCTATCCATCTTCCTGAGATATTGGGGCATCGTTTAACATTATTTTCTTCTATCGAGTTGTCTATGTTTTATTTTTCTTCGAAACACTATTATTCTAAGAGTATTTCGAAGAGGGGAAAAATGTAGACACCTGAATTTGACCACTCCCATATTGTCAAATTCACCATTCCATTCCTCTATCCTGCATCCCAAAGCCATATTAATTAAATAATTTATTATTTGATTAATATTTCATCTCAGCCTAATGTCCCTTAAGGTATTTAATTAATTCATCAAATACCTTAACACCATTCTTCTCTAAATTAAATAAATAACCCAATTTATTTAATTTAGTCATTAGCCTTCATGAATTAAATCAATTTTTAATTGATTTTCTTCTCTCTCCCTAAGTCACATCCTCCATAACCCTCCTTAATCTAGATTAACCTAATTAATCTGTTATTAGGGTGTGCACATCCCTAATCATCATTAGGGTCACATCCTCCATAATCTCCCACTTGCCCTTAATATGTCATTAGCCTGCCTAACCCAACATTTGCACAACCTTAATCACCTAATTAAGCTAACCTAATCTTCATGCCATTTATGGCATGTGTCCTTAGTCAACCTTA
>VDFB02298346.1:0-12675 GCA_007258455.2 Sequoia sempervirens
GAAGGGTGAATCTACCCTTCCGTGGCAATTTCGTATGCTCTAATCTACCCATCCCGAATTTCAAAACATGTGCATAAATTGAAATGAAATCACAAAGTCAGGATTCAGGACCTACCTGGCAAGGTACCACTCACTCATATTAGTGCTATCACACCTCCTGGATCAACTCGTCATCCCTGATCAGCTCATCACCCTCCATGTCACTCATCCTGTCAGTTGCTGATGTCACTCTCTCTCTTTCTTGCTGAATCACAGAATGCCGTGTGCAAATGAGAATTAGGTGGTGAATAGTAAATTTTCAAATTTACTATTTATAAATTTCATTTTTGACCCTATTTAGCATTTTAATTTTTGGGTAATTTTTACCCTTTAATTAACTCTTTGTTAATTCATTTTCCCCTTTTCTTCCGAGGGCTACCATGCACCCTATTCACTCATTTTCCTTTGTTAAAAAGCAATTATTCATGGTTTTTTGCACTCTATCGTATGGTACCCTTCATTTCTCCATATTGAGAAGTCACTCGAGGCCCCTTTTATTCCCTATCCACCCTCTCAAGGGGGCATACCCTACCATATTTCTGCATTCTTCTTTCCTATCCATCTTCCTGAGATATTGGGGCATCGTTTAACATTATTTTCTTCTATCGAGTTGTCTATGTTTTATTTTTCTTCGAAACACTATTATTCTAAGAGTATTTCGAAGAGGGGAAAAATGTAGACACCTGAATTTGACCACTCCCATATTGTCAAATTCACCATTCCATTCCTCTATCCTGCATCCCAAAGCCATATTAATTAAATAATTTATTATTTGATTAATATTTCATCTCAGCCTAATGTCCCTTAAGGTATTTAATTAATTCATCAAATACCTTAACACCATTCTTCTCTAAATTAAATAAATAACCCAATTTATTTAATTTAGTCATTAGCCTTCATGAATTAAATCAATTTTAATTCATTTTCTCTCTCCCAAGTCACATCCCATAATCCTCCTTAATCTATATTAACTAAATTAACTGTGATTAGGGTGCACATCCCAATCATCATTAGGTCACATCCTCCATAATCTCCCACTACCTTAATAATCTGTCATTAGCCTGCTAATCTATTTGCACAACCTTAATCACCAATAATTAAGCTAATTAAGCTAACCTAATCTTCATGCCATTTATGGCATGTGTCCTTAGTCAACTTACATTAAATGCTTTCTCTATTTGGAGAAGGCATCCCCTTCCCTATGTGAATTTTTAATTCACATTTATTCCTCCAATGCATTTAAGGAATTTTAAATTCCTTCTCCCATCCCCATGAGGATTTGTGAGGAATTTTTAATTCCTCACATGTCCTCTCAAGGCACATGTGGACAAGAACCTCCTTTATGAGGAGATCTTGTCCCTTTCCAAGGTACATCCTAGTACCTTCACCTCATCTCCACCTCACCTTTCCTTTTCCACATCATTCACCACATGTCAGTTTGTGAGGGCTTGTGAGTTCTCAAATCACCCTAGCCCTTGATCTCCTCCACCATGGCTTAATCTTGGCCCTCCATTGCTTTAGAGGAAATTCCCCTAAAAATGGTGGAAATGTCTCCATTCTGATCATCCACTTTAGCAATCCACACTTGAGCAATCATACAAGCACATAAACTTAGCCATTTTTCAAGCCATCAAGCATCCACCATTGTTGCAACATTTTGAGCCACAATCTTGCGTTTATTCATATACCCACATCCTCTATTGTATACCTCATCACTTTACCATCATTTAGAGCTAAGATTTGAGTCATTTTTTCCAAGAAGGAGCACACAATCGATCATCAACAAGGGCCAACCAAACCATCAATTTGAACAAGGTAAAAGGTTCCGTTTCTTTTGCTTTGTTTGAATTTATCTTAGGCCTAATCTTGAGTGTTTGTTTTGTGTTTTTTCTTGTTGCATTTCATTTAGTTTTGCATCTTAGAGTAGGAAAAAACACTTGCACACAACTATAAATCAGTTTCCTCACAACAACTAGCTTATACTTGAATCCTTTAGCTACGCCACAATAACCTCCCTCACTCAAGTTTATATTGTACTTCCCTCAAATGCTAACACTCTCGAAAACAATTACAACTCTCACTTTCTTTGAGATAACACAAAATATTGTAGATAAGGATTGCAGAGAAGAATGCATAAAATAGTGAGCATAAAGCATATGTGATGCGTCCCAAACAAGTGAGTTTGCACTCCTATTTATACAATAAAAAAGACACTCCCCATCCTACATAATAGGCATGGGTGTTGACAACAAACACCATGCAACACCACTCACTCCACATAGCTAAAAGGTGGCGCACAAAGAAGAACATACTTAACCAAACAAAACTACAGATTGACCTCCTTTGGTGACAACAGTGAAAGACTATTTCAAAAAAACACATATGATGATAAAGTGTAATTCAAATTTATCACACAATGAACATCTCCAATGAATAGGATTCATAAGGTGGCGCAAGATAAATAGCTCTCTTTCCAACAGTTGGCTGGTTAACACAATATTTGAATCAATCAATATCAAATGTGCAACACATAGAACAAATCGACTTAGTCTCATATGAGTCGACTCTCTTCATTTAACAGATTGACCAAGTCCACGACTTGTTGTACATGCTCTTAATTTGTTGTTGATAACTACTAAATGACAAGGCGTTTAAAGAGTTTACTAAGACAAAGTTATTCCCAACTAAGGAGTTGATTAAGTCTCCTCCACATATCGACTTATTTGTTGCGAATTACTTTGAAGTATTATTGTTCCATAATGCATGGTAGCTTGAGTAAAACTCGACCTTTGAAGATGCAGTCATAAGTATCATATAATCAACCTTTAACTAGGTTATATAATTAGCCTCTATCATTGTTAATGATAGTTGATTTCCATGCAAGTGATAATATTTAAATATATATTAATATATATATATATATAATATTACATATACATATATATAAATATCGACATATATCTATATATATGTTAATATATATTTATATATATATCATATGCTAACTATGTATGTATACTTTTGATATACAAATAAGTATAAGGAAGATAGTAATCACATAGTATTATCAATATATATCTATTGTATATATTTATAAGTATATGCCTCTATGTACATGTACACATATGTATACATATATCGATACATTTGTATGGACATGTCTATTTTCCATCATACATGTGTATCGATACATATATACACACACACATTCAATTCACATAATAACCATACATATTTACTATTGTATTGATAAGCACCTAGGTGTGGTATATATATGCATATACATATACATATCATTAGATCCAATTGACATGCATGTGTATATATATACACACACCCCACGTTTGTCCTACTCATCAATACAAACGTAGTAATACAAGAAAGAACTCATAAGCTCAAACAGATAAACATCGCCCAATAATGCATTCAATAGTAAACAAGACTCTTACTAATGTAGACACATCAACTAAGGATGACTTACCAGCTTCCCACATCATGACTCAACTCAATTATTCTATTGTGGTGTGTGTAAGCTCAGATAGTTTATGTTATTGGTTACCCGACCAAGATCTTCTCCTGAGTGATACTTCCCCTTCGCCTAGAGGAATTGAACATATACCTACAACCACTAACACATGCGCATGACAGTCAACTGTTCACAAAATATGCAGTATATGTAATTCATCTCCAAAGTTAGAATATCAATTCAATAACCATTCATTCACATATATGAAGTACTTTTCAAAACATCAAATGAGATAACATACATTCATAAGGCATTGATAACAAAGTACAAGCACAATTTATTCATCTCTAGAATTCACATTACATTCATATTTACCCTACATAGTAATAGTAAATAGTAACTACACAATTTGGGTGTAACATACTCCCCCCCCCTTGTGAATCATCATCCCTGATGATTTTATGTAGCAACATAAAACACAAAACAACTAAACAACATATTGCTTTAAGCATTCTCAAAAGCATCTAAAACGTGAGGAAACTTTTGTTGAATCTCAACATAGTCCTCCCAAGTGGCTGAGTCTTCTGCATACTGGTCCCACTAGACTTTGCATTGAAAGAATTCCTTGTTACACAAGTGAAGCTTACGTGTTCTGAGAACCTTGACAAGCTTGAGAATTACCACTCTGAAATCATGTACCCGTAAAGTAGTCCAATCAATCACATGATTATCACTTGGTATATACTTTTCAAGGTAGGACACATAGAAGACATTATGCATTCTGGAAAGAGCTAGTGGCAACACAATTTGATAAGCTACTGGATTCACCTCCTCTAGAATCTTGAAAAGTCCTACATAACATAGGGATAACTTAGAAGACTTTTCAAATTTAATGGATTTTTTGTGAGGTTTCACTCTTAGTAATACTTTGTCACCTACGAAAAAATTACTGGGCACTCTATTGACATCAACATAGCTTTTTTGTTGGTCGTTAGCTTTAGCCAACCTTTGCTTAAGAATCTTAACTTGCTCCTCCATTTATGCCAACATTTCTAGTCCAAGAATCACTTTGTCCTCAATTTTATCCCAACTTATAGGAGTTTGACACTTTTCACCATGCAATGCTTCGAAAGGAGCCATATTTATCGCAGAATGATAAGAATTGTTGTAAGAAAATTCTACTAAGGGTAAGTAATCTTCCCACTTGTACTGCTGATCCATGCAATACATTATAAGTAGGTCTTCCAATACTTTATTCACCCTTTCAATTTTCCCATCCGTTTCCGGATGATACACTGAGCTAATATTTAGTTGAGTCCCTAGTGAAAAAAACAAGGTTTTCCAAAACCTAGAAGTGACTCGTGCATCACTATATGAGATAATATTTTCAGGAATCCCATGCAACCTAAACACTTCTTGCAAAAATTTCCTTACTATGATAGGTGCTCCATCAATTAGATTCTTGGGTATAAAATGTGCTACTTTGGTAAGCTTACAACCACAAGAATGGAATTATGCTTATTTCTTGACATAGGAAATCCTTGCACAAAGTCCATACTTATGACTTGCCACTTCCTCTTTGGTATATCATGGGGATATAACAAGCCTGCAAGATGATGATGCTCTACTTTCACCCTTCGACACTTAAGTCACCTAGCCACAAATCTAGCATCATCTCATTTCATCCCTTTCCAAAAATATAATGGATTCACATCTGCCATCATTTTTGTCACTCCAGTGTGTCTAGAGTACGGTGCTTTGTGTACTTCCTTGCATACCATATTTCTTAACTCATCTACACCAAGTACATACATTCTACCCTTATATCTAAGTAATCTGGTAGGTTCAAAAAGAAAAACTTCATAGCTAGAATCTTGCAAATTGCTAGTGAGTTCTTGCTTGACTTGCAAGTAGTACTAATCCTCTTTGCACTTTTGCAACACTTTCCCTTTAAAGTCGGTTTGAATCGTAACTATTGAAGCAATATGTCGTCTTCGACTCAAGGCAGCGACAACCCGATTTTCCTTCCCTTTTATATAACTGATATTGAAATCATAATCAACTGTTAACTCCCAACATCTTCTCTGTCTAGCATTTAGATTAGGTTGAGTGAAAAGGTACTTTAACCCATTATGATCAGTTTTCATCTCAAAGGGTTCCCCTAACAAGTAATGCCTCCACATTTGTAATGCATGAACCACAACTGCTAATTCCAAATCATGCAATGAATAATTCATCTCATAAGGTTTCAAATTATTGGATTCATAAGCAATTACTTGCCCATATTGCATTAACAACCCTCCTAAACCTTCCCTAGATGCATATGTGATAATAGTAAAGTTACCCTCAAGATCTGGTACTTTCAAGATCGGTGCGGTGGTTAACTTCTCTTTGAGTAGATCAAAGGATTCTTGGCACTTCTCATTCCACTCAAATCTCTTCCCTTTCTTTTGTAAGGAAGTAATTGGAAAAGCGATCTTGGAGAAATTTGTAACAAACTTCCTATAATACCCTACTAGACCCATGAAACTTCTTACCTCCAACACATTCTTAGGTACTGGCCATTCAAGTGTTGCCTTGATCTTAGCTGGATCTACTCAAATTCCATCCATCAAGATCACATGCCCTAGATAATGTACTCTCCTTTGGAAGAATGTGCACTTAGAGAGTTTATCGTACAACTTATGTTCTCTTAAGCGTTGTAGGACAATCTCTAAATTCCTGCAATGTTCCTTCTCATTCCTAGAATAAATCAGAATTTCATCTAGAAAAACTAATACAAACTTATCTAGATAGTCTCTAAATACACTATTCATCAATTTCATAAATGCTATAAGTGCATTCATTAAATTGAAGGGTAAAACTGTGAACTCATAGTGTCCATATCTGGTTTTGAATGCAATTTTAAAGATGTCTTCATCTCTAACCCTCAATTGGTGATATCTAGATCTCATATCTATTTTAGATAATACGAAGACTCCCCTCATTTGATCGAAAGATCATCTATGCATGGCAACATATACTTGTTCTTCACCATAGCTTTGTTAAGCATACAATAGTTGATGCACAAACACAAACTACCATCCTTCTTTTTAACAAAGATGACTGGCGCTCCCCAAGGTGAAACACTTGGTCTTATCAACCCTTTAGACAATAATTCATCCAATTGTGCCTTAAGCTCCATCAAATTGGTGGTTGTCATCCTATAGGGCACCTTGGAAATAGGTTCATACCCTGGGACTATATCTATTGAGAAATCAAATATTCTCTTCGGTGGCAACCCTGGTAACTCATCGGAAAACACATCAAATTTTTTTCTCAATATTGGATACTTCTCCATAATCTACTTTCCATTTTCATCTATTTCACCATGTTCTAACTCTCGAAAGCTCTGGAATTCCAAGTTATCAAGATCCTTTTCAAGTTCTTCTATCTTGACGGTAAAGAGTTTGCACCCTTTCATCTTAGCTCTTAATAGTTGCATTGTCGTGATTTGACTAATCTTCATCTCTCTAGGTATCCCTTGAAATTTTACTTGATTACCAAAATTATCTAGGCATTCTACAATTTTAGCATGGAAATCTACCTTAGCCCTATTTCTCCACAACCAATTCATACCTAGGATGACGTCATATGATCCTAGAGGTGCAACATATAGGCTCGCTTCTGTAGAAAAACTAGGTAGCTCTATCCTATTCTCAAATAGACATTGTTCCACCTTGCTCTTGTCTAGTTTGCATACTCAACATCCCAAGAAATTTCCATGTATCCAACCTTCCTAGATAATTGTTTAGCTACTCTAGGTGAAATGAAATTCTCAGTTACACCAGTATCAATAAGAATAGAAATGGGTAAGCCAAACAAAATACCTGGCATTTCAACTAGAGTTACTTGATACTCTGCCTGACGATCATCCACAGCTGGATGTGTCTTTTGTTGAAACACCACTTGTTGGGTGGGTAATGGATTACCATATGGTCATGATCTAGAAGATTTATTAGGACATTTATTAGCATAGTGGTCCTCTCCACATGTATAACATCTCATAGTCGGTCCTCTTTTCCTTGTGGGTTCTCCAAACTTGTTGACATTTTCATTAGCTTTGTTGGTATTACCATTGATGGAGCCATTTCTCATACGCTCTCTTCTAGACTCCTTTCCACCATTGTAGGATCCCTTTTCCCTTTGCCTTGGTACATTCTACACAACTTCCACCTTCTTTGGAGTTGGCTTGTCAGGAACTTTTGCAACCTTCTTATGATCTCTACTTTCTTGACGAGTGGAGTTAGCCTTGAGCTTTTGGTCATATTTAATTGCTTTCTCATATACAAGATCCATTGTTGTTGGACTGTGCATATCCACCTCTCCTCCAATCTGATCGTTAAGTCCCATGATAAAATTTCTTATGCGGAAGCATTCATCTTTGTGATATATGGGAACATAACGTAGAAGTTAGGTAAACTTCTCCCAATACTCATTGACTAACATACCACCTTGTTTCAAAATTTGGAAATCCATGAGTTTTTGGTCATAATAGAGTTAGGGTAACCATCTCTTACAGAAAATATCAAAAAATTCTCCCATGTCAGCTTCCAAGAATTAATATTGAGTTCCAACTTTTTGTTCATCCACCAATTAGAGGCGTTTCCAGCTAACTGGTATGCACCCTAAGCGGCTTTAGTGGTCTCATGTAGTTTCAGATTTCAAATACTTTTTCATTTGAACAAGCCACACTTCAACTTCATCTTCAATAGTGCTTCCCTCAAACTTAGGTGGGGTAATCTTCTTCATATCTCTAGAAAGTTTGGAAGCAATACACTTCTTATTTCTTTCCTTGGATGGCGTAGGTGATTTTTCACTCTTGTGATTATGAGTTTCACCATGCACATGAGAAGAGTTTTCTCCCTCATGCTCATTAATGGGAACTTTTTTCTCTACCCTATCCTTAACTCTTTCCTGCTCAAGGTTAGTCAACCTTGCCAAGATCTGGTCAAGTCTAGCTTCAACTCCTGGGGGTCCTTGCACTACTTTGTGGCTTCCGCTAGGATTAGTTCTTGTCCTCACCATTTTCACAAGAATGGATTTTACTTGAATGTTTATCCATGTTAGATTTAATCATGTTATCAACTATCTTATGGAAAACAGTAAAATGGAATTCATACACACATAAAGAATTCCACATAAGATTAAGTACACACTTTTGATAAACATAAGATTTTATTCATTTCATGAGGATTTCAAAATCCCTTTGATTGCATGGAGTGACTATTTAGATAGTCGAGTGGAGTGTATCCTTTGGATTCACTCTTTGACACATAACTTAATGGAGTATAACCTACAGACTGAGATTGGTGCTTATCTCTCATTTGTTCGTACCTGTAAGTGTAGAATAAGTAAATAAGTAAAAAAACTAAAAAAACTTCTTAATGAAACATTATATCAAGATTTAACAACAATTAACTAATTTAAAGCACAAAAAACTTGAAAGCATCTCATTGTTTCCTATCTCCAAAGATTTATCAAATCACAAAGGGCTCTCAGATTTGGTAAGCACTGTGACTGTTAAAATTCCTATTTAGAGAATGGAATGATGCTAAATACAATGATGTAATTCTATATGGTGATTTCTAAATGATATTGATGCTACTATAACTATGCTGACATGAAACCTGATGGATGAAAGCTACAGTAAAACTATGATGCAGTCATGATATTGATTTTACTGATGCTATGATTGCTATGATGCTAAGATGCTATGCTATTGCTTGATTGTTATTGAGAGTAAGTTTGCACAAAGATGAGAGATTCAGGATCCTTTTTCCTGTGAAGAAAGGCTGTATATATAGATTTACGACAACACATTGTGATGGGGCAGCACAAAAAAGGCTTGGATTCAATCTAGAGAATTGAATGGTGAGAGATTGAGAAACTTGAGCTGATTATGGGAATGGTTTCTCCCCATGAAAACATCAGGCCAGATGATAGGAAGAATCAGAGGAATGAGATTGAGAGGATTTATTCCTTGCAAATTTGTCTCCACAACTTTCCCATAAATACCAGTTGAATTAAATTGGATATTTGATATCTAATTTGGTAGGTGAGTGAATAGAGGAAATTTCCCTTTATGCCTTTATTTGAATAATTTATGATTTTATTCAAATTAGTAAAAGGGGATAAATAATTTAATAAAACAAACTATAGAATTTGTTTATTAAATAAATATAGAAGGGATATGATAATTAAACAACAAAGTATTTAACCTTGTTTAATTAATTAAGATTGAATGATGTGATAATTAAATAACACAAACTATTGAAGTTGTATATTTAATTAAAATTGAAGAATAGGAGAATGAACTATAAATAAATATTTCTATTTATTTAATAGTAGAGGAATTTAATTATGATAATTAAATAAAACAAAGTGAAATTCATTTATTTAATTAAGACGAAAATAATAGAATAAAAATTGAAGAATTTAAGATGAACTATATAAATAAATATTTCTATTTATTTAATAGTAGATGAAATAAAGGTTAATTAATCAAATAAATCATATTTAATTAATTATATTCTCCAAACCATTTTTAGGTGTATACATTTTTCCCCTCTTTGAAGTGATGTGTTTACGCATTGCTTCAAAGAAAATTTTGTGCTGCTGCTAGTATTGACGGATTTTTTTTTAGAATGCCCCAGACATGGATTTTCAAGTAATGATGAATATATGCCCCCTTAGGAGATAAATTGATGAATGTTTGATTTTTTTGAATTTTTTTGAATTTTTTATTTTTATAAATTTTCAATGATTTGATGATGATTCGTTGAAGATTTGATGGTGAAATAAATTTATCTCCCAATAAAGAATGTAGAATATTTCCCTTGGATGAATTTTAATTAATCTCTTAAAAATAAATAATTAACCCCATAAAAATCCCACCAAAAATAACCTTTAATAGGTCAAAAGGTCATTTTCAAACTCTTTTGTGCATTTGAGTTTTAAAAATTTGTGAGAGAGCAATTTGTGAACTTTGGAGCAGGATGCCGATTCCCTACCACACTCACCGGTTTGAGCGTGTGCGACGTCACCAGTGCCTGACCACTTACAGACCTCCGGTACGTACCCATAAACCCCTCTTTTTTCGTGCATTCATCATTTTTCGCACTTTTTCGAATTTTAATTTTTTTCCTTTTTTTAGCGCTTCTACATGCTGCAGTAGCACTTATGCATTATGTTCTAGCGCTTTCAAGCTTTTAGCACTTAGGCAAAAAAAATTTAGCCCTTCGGTAGTTTTAGTGCGTAGGATCAAAAGTTTAGCCCTTAGACATATTGTTTTACTGCTTTCAATTTTTTAGCGCTTCTACTTGATATTTTAGCATATTGCCCCGATTAAATAACACTTTTGATAAAGTGGCACTTTGACTGTCTGTTTTGGCGCTTTTGCCTAATGAAGTGGCACTTTTGATGTTTAGTGCTTTAACTGTTTGTTTTAGCGATTTTTCATTTTAAAATGGCACTTTTGATAGTTTGGTGCTTAGAAACTTTGTTTTAGCACTTGTAAGTCAGATTGCAAAAAATTGTCAAATTTGTCCTTGATTTTGTCAATTTTTTATTGTGTCAACCTTTGGTTTGATATGATTGATGATCTTAATCAAGTAGATGATGTTCAACCTCATGATAGGTGAGGTCTAATGTTTGATTTGATGATAATTATCCTCATGATAGGTGAGGAATAATTATAATTTGATTGATGAACCTCATGATAAGCGAGGTTGATTTGATGTATTGACCTCATGATAGGCGAGGTTTAATGATGTTTGATGATTGAACTCATTATAGGTGAGGCTCAATGATGTTTTCTCATGAGATTTGTTCAAAAAGTCTCATCAAGAGCTGAGTCTCATCAAGAGCTGATTAGGTTTGATAGGATATTTGATGTTTTGATGATTTTTTTGACAAAAGTTCTAACTTTGATCATTTCATGATGCTAGGAGGTGTTGGAAAACCTCTAGATTAGAGAGAAGTTTCCTCAGACATTTGATCTGATACGAAATTTGGCCCAACCTGAGACAACTATCATTACTCATTTTGGATTGTCTTCTCTACTTGATATGCCATAGATTAGGATTAATCGGGGTCTCCTGACAACATTAGCAGAGAGGTGGCACAACGAGCATAACACCTTTCACCTAGGTACTAGTGAGATCACAATCACACCAGAGGATGTTTGGAGGATTTTGCAAATACCAGTTGTGGGAGATATCATTGTTTACGATTCATCAAAGCAAGGTGGTACTGATGCTCTTCAGAGGGTATTTTAGGATGCTAGGATTGTTGGAGAGTGGATTCCATGGCGGGATATGGTGGATGCTTATCCCAGTTTGTCGACAATTCTTTCTGGATTCATTGGAGGATTCCTTTGTCCTGATTGTAGGTCAAAGGGATTCACTATTGGTTGGGGATGTGTACTAGAGAGTATGGTCATTCATGGGACTAGGTATGCTTGGGCCATGTGCATGCTTGCCCACCTTTATCATGATTTACATTTAGTGGTGTACCTTGGAGGTCAGAGTTTATCAGTCGGTGTTACTTTACTTCAGGTGTGGGTGTGGGAGCACATTATTGTCACGCGGCAAGTGCCAGTGAGGAAACGCCCTGCCAGGCAGGGCTTCATATGTACATATTTATGTCAGTCGACTTACTCAGCCTAAGTTGGGTAAGTTAGATCATTAGCGCATAGTATTAGATGATATGTAGACTGTTACTTGGCACCCCTCTTGGATTTTGAGAAGTGGGATGATGATGATGTACAACTGCCATTCCTTTGTCATTCGTTTACTTTGATTGGGCGTACACAATGGGTTCTGGAGAGATTTCTTCTGAGATGAGTGCTTCACCAGTACGACATTGTTTAGGGTATTCTGTAGGGTGTTGCACACTATGCTCGATGATAGTTAGATTCAACAAATTGGGGGCTTGGGATATCATATGATGCAGTAGTGCAGAAGTTTCAAGCTTTATAGCCATATATTTGGGAGATCCCACCTAATATTTTGGAGGCACCTGTTACAACAAATTATGCCAAGTACCTTGTTTTGCATCCATTTCCTCACATTACTATTCCTGATGAGCCAACACCATTACCTACTGGGGAGGAGATTGTGTTTGCACAC
>VDFB02298347.1:0-16736 GCA_007258455.2 Sequoia sempervirens
ATACCTATGTATATTATTTAATAGAAACATAATACAATTAAATGACATTATAAACAAAAAAAATCAAAAGTAAAGTGACGAAATGCAAAAACCTTGCAAAAAGAATGAAAGAGAAAGGAACTAAGCTTCATACTTAAAAATAATATATGATAATATTAGAAAACCAAAAAAAATATATGATAAAATAAAAAAATAAAAAAATGAGGATATAAGAGAATAAAGTACAATAAGGAGATAAACCACAAATTACAAACTAAGAACACTAGTAAAATATTATATAAGGCACAAAAGAAACATAAAAGATAAAGACATAATGGGGTAAGTTTAAACAACACACTCTAAGTTTTGACTTGTTTAGGCGGTTCATCAGAAATCACATTTAGCTTCTCCAATATGATCCACCTATTAGTGTGATTTTAGATGAGACACATAAATAAATTAAAGCTTAGAGTGTGTTGTGTAAGTCAAAATACACAACACATAACAAGATTGAGATTAAAAATATGGACATACTTGATATCGAGGAATACCATTTGATCAGATCAACTTCCTAAACAAGGAATGACAGACAGCCATAAGACTACGAAAACTGGTTCATCTTAATTAGATAAGTCTCTCTATGTTTATTTTTGCTTGTTTGTTGTGTATTTGTTTTCTTTTCACCTAATTTCTGTGTTATATTGTTCTTTGTTAATTTTGGTGTTCTATAACCCATGGAATTTGTTTATCTGATCTGTTCAACTGTCTCTCTAGGTAAGAATTCAGACTCTTTCAAAAATCTGCGTTTTTACCTTAATAAAAAATAATCATAGAAAATGATGGTTGCTTATCAGAAAAATAATACAACTATTCATCCATCAAATTAAGGGTAAATGATAATGTATCACACCATCCAACAAAGTACAGATTCCATAGGTACAAATAGGCTGCAAAAAAGTAAACACATGTTAATTGTATCCGCTGCAAATTGCAGGTCCTCGAGATGTGTAAAAGTATTGTGATGGTAACAAGTCGTTAGTGACGTACTATACAGCATTGTTGTCAGTAGTAAATCCTGGACTCTCCATTTTCTTTTTAAACAGGGATACCTGCAGACTTTAATCCATCCTGTGACAATCTGTGGTTCTTGCATAACAGCTTGGTCTTGTTTTTAGTCTTTGTGAAATCTCATATGGATTATCCATTATTGTATTTAATGGATGAACTGCTTGCCGAAATAACTAGTGGCACACTCTCTCCTGACCTGTGGTTGGAGCCCGATTCCACCCTTTGGACTGCATCCAATAATACGCATGAGTCATTTCACATTCTGGGAAACAACACTGCCTGCACTGTTTTGGAAACAAATGCATTGAAGCATCAGCCAAGAAACATTCAATCTTTTTGGGGATCACAGAATAATGAATATCCATTTGCATTCGACAGTGTACCTTCTGTTTTGGAGCATAATGAGAAAGAAAAGAGCCAGTGTGCTGAAAAAATCGCAATGTCAATCACCAAAACCTTGGGATCAGAAAATCGTGATGGTGAAGTCTTATTAGGCCATAGCATCGAATCCACTCCAGGTCGAAGGGCCAAGAGAAAAATTGACCAGCATGGCAACTCTCCTGTTGATAAGGTAACTGTGCCCAATTCTATTAAGAAGCAACCATTCAAAAGTATTACTGTTTTAGCTCTAGTTTTAGAGAACTTTCATAGCTTGAGTTGAGCTTTAAACATTATCGTTGCTGTTTCTAAATTAGATTGTGTGTTTTTCAGATTACATTCTGCAATTCATTCTTAGAATGATTAAAAATTTAAGGAAATAAAAAATATTCTAAAATCAAGTGTTTATGTATTTAAAATATTATTTTTGAAATCAACTGTGTATAGTTGGTATGAATTTTTCACAGTCTATCAAATTAGTTGTGCAAGCTGGTAGTTTAATTTTATATATTTTCCAATCAACATTTCGGATCATAATCAGTAATCTATTATTCTGTAGAACATTAATGGTAACTCGACTTTTTTTTAAAAAAATTGAAGGAGAACGAATGCAATCAATTTAAGAGCTCGAATGACCCTCAAGTGGGTTATGATAATAAAAAGAGTGAAACCCAATTGCCTCGGAAGAGTGTGAAGAAGGAACCCAACGATGAGGCTTTTAAGGATTATATACGCGTGAGAGCAAGAAGGGGACAGGCTACCGACAGCCATAGCCTTGCAGAAAGGGTACATAAAAGATTAATTCTCATCTTTTTCTTATATTTTGAAGATGGATTATATACACACTTAAAGTGTGATCTAAAATGATATATACATAAAAATTCTTTCCAATTTTGTAATTCTACCATTGTGTTCATTGCAGGTTAGAAGGGAAAAAATTACACAACGTATGAAAAGGTTACAGGAGCTTGTTCCAGGCTGCAGCCAGGTACAATTCCTTTGCTTTTTTCCTCAGCACTTACACTCTGGAATTATGGCTCATCATAAAGCCCCGTCATGTGATGTTATCAGGTTACAGGCAAGGCACAGATGCTTGATGAGATAATCAACTATGTTAAGTCTCTGCAGAGCGAAGTGAAGGTAATAAGAATTAATATTAAGATTGTTTTTGAATTTACTGTGTATATTTTTCACGATCACACTTATTTTTTAATCAATACTAACTTTCAATCACACTCAATGATCATCATGAAGAAAGTTCTAGATTAGATTCTAATTACATTGTCATTACTATAACAAACCATTAATAATTTTGCAGTTTCTTTCCGAGAAGCTGGCGTTGGCGTCTATATTGCATTCTTGCAGCTTTAACCCTGAAAATGACGGCAGCCAGCATGAAAAAGTAAGAATTAGTGTGCCCGTGTGACTGATTTACTTAACTTTATAAAAAAAGCCATTTTTGACAGCAAGAGAAAAATTAAACCCTAAAATCAAATAACTTCCATTGATTTAAAACTTTCTTGCAGAGAAGTTAGTTTCCATAGAATCTTTTAAATTTGAAAGTACACAGCTATTACACTGTTTAGCAATTACAAAAGTTGTCTCTATAAGTTTTTCTCAATTTTTATGGAGTCTCTGATGATATGTTATAACAATTTCAACAGATATACAGCCCCTCCAACCAGCTGTGACTTCATATGGAAGCGCTTGTAATGATTTTGAGCAAAGGGGAAGCGCAGCACAGCCACAAATACCTGCAATTTCTTTATATAAATAATTTCATATAAGAGTAATACTAATTAGAGAGAATTTAGATTTTCAGTCGTAGCATTTTAGGTTTCAGGTGAGGCAGTTCAAACTTGTAAAATTTGAGAGAGCTGCACTCAAGGAGATTAGCACTTCCCATTCAACTGGTACTCACCCACACTAGTATTTGTTAAAGGTATAAAATTTTCGCAGTCTATGATGATAATTTGTAAGATTTCTGGATCAGATTATTGTAACTTATTTTCTTTATCAACATTTCACCTTTTAATTTATTATCAGAATGAATAGTATTTATAATTTGAATTTTTAGGTTTTAAATAATAAAATAGTTTAATGATATTAAGTTTTCACAATTCATAATGTTCTTTGCGATGATTTTTAGTTTTGATTGTGTGAGAATTTTTGCGTCAACATTTTAGATCATCAAATAAAATAGTTTCAAAATAAAATAAAATAACTTTTAAGTAAATAAAAAAGTTTCAAATTGATATCTCTAACTAATAGTAGTCATGATGTTTTTATAATTTATAAAAATAAATTGGACTTTCTTGTGAAATCAACTGTGTTAACTTTCTAGATCAAGTGCCCATTGTTTTAGCTTTTACCAGTATACACATCTCTTTTCCATTTCATGGTTTTAACTTGACTAAATTATACATCTCTTTTCATTTTCATTTTTGTATTTTCAGGGCAAGCCATGTCAATCTATCATATTAAATTGCAAATTGTGTTGTAGTCAAAGGAATCTGGTGGGGAATACAACAGTTATTTGATTTTAATGTTGCCAAATTTTTGAATTAAACTATTTTAACTTTTTTCTTTATGGATCACATTTCATAATCTATCATTAGAATGAACAGTATTTGTTGTTTGAAGTTTTCATGTTTCAAATAATAAAACAGTTTCAAAGTAAAATAAAATAACTTTTAAATAAATAAAAAAAATTCAAATTAATATCTTCTGACATTTTTTAAATAGATGTATCTAAGATATCTATACTAATTAATAATAGACATGATGGTTTTATAATTTATGAAAATAAATTGAAATGCTTGTGAAATCAACTGTGTTAACTTTATAGATCAAGTGCCCATTGTTTTAGGGTTTTAGCTTTACCAGTTCAAACATCTCTTTCCATTTCATGATTTTAGCTTTACCAGTATACAGATCTCTTATTTTGAGGAGCAAGCCATATCTGATCTATCATTTCAAACTGCAACTTGTGTTGTATTTGAGGAATTGAGTGGAATTCTACAGCTATTTGATTTTGATGTTGCCAAATTTATTCATATAATTTTCTGCAACTACCTGTCACATTGTGAGAGTCGACCCGAGGGACCGAGAGCCATTCAAAACATTCAATGGAGCGTATACCGACTTGAACTTGCACTATAGTGATTAGACTGCTCTTAATGTTCAAGATTTAATCTAAAGATCAAATACATTTAGTTTTGGCCGCAAATGTCGATTTAAGAGAAAAATGTAAGTTTTGTTTTTATGCAGACAACCTTTGTTATTGTAAGTTAAATAATCCTGAACTAACGCAGATAATCTTTGTTGCTGCATCAATTGAATTGATGCAGACAGCCTCTGTTACTGCAAGAACTGATGCAAACAGCTCTTGTTCTCTGATCTGTTCGTTGAAACTCACTATCGGTAAAGATTCAATCACAATAGAAATTAGAAGTATATAGCAGTACACCATGCAGTAACTAATGTTGTTAACACCCAAACAGAAAACAAAAGGCTTGTGTAAACAAATATTATTGTAATCTAACTGTTGAAAGCTCTATGCCAGTGAACACATTCAATACATCACACCAGCTGTTTAGCCAAATATGCTCTTATATACAAAGAAAAGGCATGAGTAAGCAAATATTATTCTAATCCAATTGTTTAAAGCTCTATGCCAGTGAACGCAGTGGAAACGGCTTCACATGCAAACAAATGATGTAATGATTACAACACACTAATTATTTGTAAAGGCTGAAAAATGACTAATGAAAAGAAGTTGAGTTCTTTTGAGATTATTTTCTATCAGTTACATCAGGAGCAAGCCATGTCCAATCTATCATATTAAATTGCAAATTGTGTTGTAGTCAAGGAATCTGGTGGAATACAACAGTTATTTGATTTTGATGTTGCCAAATTTTTGAATTAAACTATTTTAACTTTTTTCTTTATGGATCACATTTCATAATCTATCATTAGAATGAACAGTATTTGTTGTTTGAAGTTTTCATGTTTCAAATAATAAAACAGTTTCAAAGTAAAATAAAATAACTTTTAAATAAATAAATAAACTTCAAATTGATATTTTTTGACATTTTTTAGATAGATGTATCTAAGATATCTATACTAATTAATAACAGACATAATGTTGTTATAATTTATGAAAATAAATTGAAATGATTGTGAATCAACTGTATTAACTTTCTAGATCAAGTGCCCATTGTTTTAGGGTTTTCGCTTTACCAGTTTAAACATCTCTTTCCATTTCATGGTTTTAGCTTTACCAGTATACAGATCTCTTATTTTGAGGAGCAAGCCATGTCTAATCTATCATTTCAAATTGCAACTTGTGTTGTAGTTGAGGAATTGAGTGGAATTCTACAGCTATTTGATTTTGATGTTGCCAAATTTATTCATATAATTTTCTGCAACTTCCTGTCACATTGTGAGATTCGACCCGAGGGACTGAGAGCCACTCAAAACATTCAATGGAGTGTATGCTGACTTCAACTTGCACTATAGTGATTACACTGCTGTTAATGCTCAAGATTTGATCTTAAGAAATACATTTAGTTTTGGCCGCAAATGTCGTTTCAAGAGTAATATGTAATTTTTTTTTTAATGCAGACAACCTTTGTTATTGTAAGTTAAATATTCCTGAACTAACACAGATAATCTTTATTGCTGCATCAATTGAACTGATGCAGACAACTCTCTGTTTTCTGATCCAATCACAATAGAAATGAGAAGAATGTAGCAGCACATCATGCAGTAAATAATAATCTTTTTTAACACCCAAACAGAAAACAAAAGGCGTGGGTAAACAAATATTATTCTAATCCAACTGTTGAAAGCTTTATGCCAGTGAACACATTCAATACATCACACCAGCTGATTAGCCAAATATGCTATTATATACAAAGAAAAGACTTGGGTATCAGTTGTTTCCGATTACAATAAACTAATTATTTGTAAGCAATGAAAATTGACTCTACAAAAAAGGAAATTGAGTTCCTTTGAGACTATTTAGAAAGTTAACATATGTTGATGTGATTGTTAGTCACGTACAAACACAGATAGAATTCTTACAACAGCACCTATCTGTCTTGAAAATTTTTAAATTCAAATGGAGTTTTTAATCCCAAAGTTACGATCATCAGATCTTGACATATTAGGTTTACTCAGAGTCTATTGTACTGTACTATTAATCACAAAGGGTCTATGATGTATTCCTCTCTTACAAAGTTTACAAATTAACAATGATTGATTACTTTTGCCTAAGCCAACAAATTCTTACAAAATCAATAGTTATTTCAATGAATACTTCAAAGAATAATCTAATTTTGATCGATTCTTCTAAAACTATCTAGAAATTTTCATAAAAAATTCAATTTCAAAAATATTTGACATCATTTGTGTGACTTATCACATATTTTCTCATTAAATTCCACTTCTCAAAGATCTTTTATTAAAGAAAACAGAAAAGATAGGGGAAGAAGAGTAAAGGATCTAAGAAAACTAAGTTTTAATGATTTTACAAGAATTCTCACTCATAATAATGAAAGGAGACAAAATCAATCTATACTTCACCAAAAATGATCGCAACTACATAGAGACGATGCAAAACTTCAAAGGAAATTTTATCACATCAAGAGATAGACCAAATGCACCAAATTATATGTGCAACAATTTGATATTCCAAGATAAATGACAAATTTACTATCATGAATGATTTACAGTTAAAAATGATCGAAAGTTGGCCTCCAATTCAATATTCTATACATGAATATACAAATAATCTCATCAAATTTAAAGAGAAATCATGAAGAAAAATTGTAGTTGATAATTCTTTTAACTTAATTTTGACAAGTATGAGCAATTTTTAATCTACAACTAAGAATAGTTCTGGGTCTTTTATAGAACAAGGATGCCTAGAATCCATTACAATGATCAACGGTCAAAACTACATAGCAACAAATCTAGTAACACAAGAATCAAATGGCACATGGCTGATATCATCATTCTGACAACTAATGTAAAATTGTTGGGAAACTAGAAGTCATCATCAGCATCATCTGAACTCTTTCCCTGCAAACTCTAATAGAAGTTGTTCATGTTGACTAGGTTTGCATAGAAATCCTTCAATAGGCTTCACTACCTCAACCCAATCAAACCCTTAGCTTTTATAACATCTCCTTCCAAAATGGTATGATAGAAATCACTTCATACTGAATTGAGCAAGTTGAATGAAAAATCCCCACAATTCCAGTAATGACTCAAAATTTTGTTAACACATTGGTATCCACATTCATGCTTCATTCGGGACATTTTCTATTACCATCCTCCCAAATTTGTATTCCCAAAGTTTCACCTGGAACATACTGAGCCAATCGAATGCAAAATGCTCACTAAGCATTATTGATCGAGATATTGCCACAAAAAGGAAGAAATTTACCAAAACTTACTCAGAGGCAATATCTGTTGGAATATCTAATTTTGAGCAGCAACGGGAAAGTGCATTTAATGCACAGTTAGATGAGATCCATTGGGATCCTCCAACCCCTATGTCGTGTCTAACAACCTTGTTGGCCAGTTAATATTTTGCCAGCAAATTAATTGTGGTGATTGAATTTGAATTGGGCGGCAATTTTTTGGAAAAAGGAAAAAGAATAGAATATAATATATTTTTGTCTCCTTGTCTTGTTTTCTTTTTAGTCTATTTTTTTATTCTTTGTCCACTATAGTTGGATTCTCATTTCCCAATAGTTTGGTATCAAAGCCCTAAATTTTTTGGGCATTCATTTTTTAAAGCCCTAGCTTTGTTTCTAGGCATGCAGTGACAGAACCTTAGTTTCTGGGTATTTGGGAAAGCCCTAATTTTTTGGGTAGTGAAGAAAAACCCTAGATTTTTTTGGGTGTTTCTTGTTTCCCCCATTTAGCAAAATGGTTGGAGGAGATAATAGGAGTTAGTAGCAGCCACCTATATTTGACAGTAAAAATTATGATGTTTGGGCAAAGAAAATGAAAGCCATTTTAGTAGCAAATGATTTGTGGGAGTTAGTAGCAAATGGGTTCACATATGTGACTAACCCAAATGCATTTACAGCATTGAGCAATGCTCAAAAGAATCAGTTGAAGGAGACAAGGAAAAATGATGCCAAAGCCCTTAATTTGATTGAGGCATCCTTAACAGAGACTATCTTTCCTCGAATAGCAGCAGCTAGTTATGCAAAAGAAGCATGGAAAATACTTCAAACCACCTACAAAGGGACTAAGAAAGTCAGGGTAGTGAAACTCCAACTACAAAGGAGAGAATTTGAAACCATGCAGATGAAGGACAGCGAGTCCATTTTAGATTTTCATACAGGGGCTTCCACCTTGGTTAACTAGTTGAGGATAAATGGAGAAACCATGGAAGACTAGAAGACTATGGAGAAGATTCTCAGAAGTTTACCCATAAAATTTGACCCAGTGGTTTTTGCCATATAAGAGGCAAAGGACCGAGCTCACAAATTTCAATTGATGAGTTAATGGGTTCACTTCAAACCCATGAGCAGTGCCTAAATAGGTCTGCAAATTCTTCCCAGGAACAAGCCTTCAAAGCACAAGCCAATGTGAGAGGCAGGGGAAGAGGAAGAAATGGCAGAGGAAGAGGTCAAAGGGGCAAAGGTAGAAGCAACTCCAGAAGAGGAGGCTTAAATAGTCAAGAGGAGGTCAGCACCTCCCAATCAGACTTCCAAAGCACAAAGAGAAATAGCAGCTCAAATTAGAGATCTGATAAGAGGAATGTGCAGTGTTACTACTGTCACAAGTATGGTCACTATGCAAGTGAATGCAGGAAGAAACAATGTGACCAAGGGAGTTAAAATGAAAATGTTGTACATAAACGAGAACAAGGTTGAAAATGAAAAATACTCACAAGTGTTTATTGCATGCAATCTTGTGGAACAAGGCAGCACTGAAATTTGGTATTTGGACAGCGGTTGTAGCAACCACATGAGTGGTAACAGAAATTTATTTGCCTCCATAGGAAATAACATTAATTTTGAAATCAAAATGGGAAACAATCAGAAGGTTCCAATCATGGGCAAGGGCATAGTGTGCCTACAAATCAAGCATGGTGAAGAAAGACAACTCTATGATGTATTTTATGCCCCAAGCATGAAACACAATCTCTTGAGCATTGGAAAGATGGTCCAAAATGGTTATAGAGTGCTAATGGAGAAAGGGGAATGCATCATCTATAGAAAAGATGGAAGCAGTTCAAATGACAAAGAACTGAATGTTTCCCCTCAAAATGCAAATTTCAACACAACCAACAGGCTTGCAGCAGTAAACCTTAAAAACAATCATCTAGGACCCATGCAAGCTTTGGCATTTGAGGTATGGGCATCTAAGTTATGCTAGTTTAAATCTTTTAGCTAAAAAAGATATGGTTAGGGGCCTACCAGCAATTGTAAAGCTCAATGGAAAGTGTGAAGCATGCATCCTAGGTAAGCAACCTAGGCAACCCTTTCAATCAAGGCATTCTAAGAGAGCTAGAGCACCATTAGAGTTGGTGCATTTATATTTGTGTGGTCCCATGAAGACCCCAACCCTAGGAGGAAATTTTTATTTCACGACACTCATAGATGACTATAATAGAAAAATTTGGGTGTACCTTTTGAAGAAAAAATCAGAAGCATTTGAGAAGTTCAAGGAATTTAAGGCCTTGGCTAAAAATCAAAGTGGCCACTATATCAAAGTCCTCATAACGGACAGAGGGAGAGAGTATTCAATATTTTAGCCAAGCAATCTCAATACTTTATGAATTTTTGCAAGTCTCAAGGTATTCAGAGACAACTCACAACTCGGTATACTCCATAGCAAAATGGAGTGGCTAAAAGAAAAAATAGAACCATCACAGAGATGGCAACAAGCATGTTGAAGACAAAAGGTTTGTCTAATGAATATTGGTGTGATGATGTAGCAACAATAGTCTGCATTTTGAATAGGTTCCCCACAAAGGTCGTTCATGATAGGATTCCACAAGAAGAGTGGACAAAATGCAAATGGAGTGTTGACCATTTGAGAATATTTGGATGTATGGCATATGCACTTGTGCCAAAAAAGAAAAGGCATAAATTTAATGACAAAGCTGAAAAATGTATTTTCATAGGCTATAATGAAGAATCCAAAGCCTACAGATTGTACAATCCCATCACCAAGAAATTGGTGATCAGCAGGGATGTTGAATTTATTGAAAATGAGTCATGGGATGGAACAGTGGACAGCAATACGAGTATTTCAGTCTCAATACCCTTTGAGGGATGAAGAAGAGTTGCAAAAGGCAGATGCACCAAAAATCTACAGCAAGGTAACAATTTAGAAAACAATAGCAGTAGCTCCAAAAATTCTCAGTACAGAGAAGTTGCTCCAGAAATTTCTAGCAAGGTAGATGCACCAGAAACTTTTAGCAAGGAAGTTGCTCTAGAAATTTACACCAACAATCTTCTTCATCAGTCCAGTAGTCAAGTAGCTCTACAAATTCTGACCCTATGCTTGCATCATTGATGCCATGGAAGACTAGAAGCGTGAAGGAAATTTATGACAACACAAGGTATGATGAATTTGATGAGAATTCAAATTTTGCTATGTTTTCTTATAGTGATCCAATGCATTTTGAAGAAGTCGTGAAAGAAGAAAAATGGTGTAAGGCCATGGATGAAGAGTTGGATGCTATAATGAGAAACAAAACATGGGAGCTCACTGATTTACTGAAAGGGAAATCAGTCATTGATGTTAAGTAGGTCTATAAGACCAAATGTATTGTTGATGGTAAGGTTGAAAGACATAAAACAAGGTTGGTTATTAAGGGATACAAACAATGGCCTAAAAGAGAATATGATGAGACATATGCACCAGTTGCAAGGCTGGAAACAGTGTGGGCAGTCCTAGCAATTGCAGCCTAGCACAAATGGAAAGTATTTCAAATGGACATGAAATCAGCCTTATTGAATGGAGTGTTAAAAGAAGAGGTGTATGTGGAGCAGCCACCTAGCTATGAAGTCCCAGGGAAGGAAGACAAAGTCTATAGGCTCCGGAAACTCTCTATGGGCTAAAACAAGCACCACGGGCATGGTACAACAGAATTGATTCGTACCTTCTGAGCAATGGCTTGGAAAAAGTGGTAGTGAGCCCACACTCTACATCAAGGTAGCCAATGGTGAGATTCTTATTGTTGTTTTGTATGTAGATGATTTAATTTTCACAAGGAATAGTAATATTTTCATTGTTGATTTCAAAGAGGCAATTAAAAATGAGTTTGAAATGACAGACCTAGGTTTGCTAAAATATTTCCTATGCATAGAGGTCCAATAAATAGATCATGGCATCTTTATTTCACAAATAAGTTATGCCAAACAAATCTTGAAGAGATTTAGAATGTTGGATAGAAAACCATCCCCAACCCCAATAGCTACAAGTCTGAAATTACGCAAAGAGGACAACAGCAGTGATGTTAACCCAACTCTCTACAAGAGCATGGTTGGAAGCCTCATGTATTTGACAGCAACAAGACCTGATTTGATGTATGCGATAAGCCTAATATCTAGGTTCATGGAGCAACCTATGGACACACACTGGCAAGTAGGGAAAAGAATACTAAGGTATGTCAATGGCACGAAATGCTATGGCATTATGTATACCACCTCCAATGAGTTTCAGCTGGTTGGGTACACAGACAATGATTGGGAAGAAAATTTAGATGACAGGAAGAGCACATCAGGATATTTGTTCCACATGGGTTCAGGAGCAATATCATGGTCATCAAATAAGCAGCCCATAGTTTCACTCTCCACAGCTGAAGTAGAGTACATAGCAGCAAATGCAGCAGCATGTCAAGCTATTTGGCTTAGAAGAATCTTTGTAGATTTGGATGAGCAAAAAGAACATGGTACAACCATATTTTGTGACAACGTTTCTTCTATTGCATTGACCAAGTCTTCCATGGACGAAGCAAGCATATCGAGATCCGATATCGTTCATAAGAGAGTTGGTGGAACATGGAGAGATTCAACTTTGGTACTATAGATCTGAGTAGCAACTCGCTGATATTTTCACAAAGGGATTGTCAAAAGACTCATTTGAACACCTAAGAGATAGGCTTGGTATGAAGGAATGCTCTAGAACTTCAGTTCTGGAAAACTCAAAAAAGTGTTGATGCTCCGGAAATTTAGTTCTGGAAACTCAAAAAGGCACCAAAAATCAGAACAGGTGCAAACAAGTATGCTCCGGAAACTTTGTGTTGGTGCTCTAGAATTTTTGCTCTGTTGCTCTGGAAATTTTAGAGTGATGAAAAATTGGGACCAGTGCTCTGGAAACTTTACTCTAAAAATTTTTAATGATGATGAAAAGCAAAATGCCTCAAAATTAAGAGGGAGTGTTGGAATATCTAATTTTGAGCAGCAATGGGAAAGTGCATTTAATGCATAGTCAGATGAGATCTGTTGGGATCCTCCAACTCCTCTTTCGTGTTTGACAACCTTGCTAGCCAGTTAATGTTTTGGCAACAAATTAATTGTGGTGGTTGAATTTGAATTGGGTGGCATTTTTTTGGAAAAAGGCAAAAGAATAGAATAGAATATATTTTTTCCTCCTTGTCTTGTTGTCTTTTTGGTCTATGTTTTTATTTTTTTCCCACTGTAGTTGGGTTCTCATTTCCCAACAATATCTTCTATTATTACTTTGCTTCCTAATGCTTCTTGCCTCTTGAGGTATTCTCTGAAATCTATCAAAACTTTTTTTATTTCATCTTTGCCTAAGTCTTGTGAAATACTCGAGTTAAATCTATACTTAGTATTGATTTATGTTATAGTCCTTACCTGTGCATTTTTGTTCTCGGTCGCCTTATTGTAGTCTTTAATCGATATTTTTATCTTCATCATATCACTTAATAGTTCTTCATTCATGTGGCTAACAAGATTACTTAATGCGTTTGTAAAATAGGCTTTAAATTTATTTACATCTGCATCATTTTTATCTAGAGTATTAATGTCATTGACTTGTTTTGTGAGAGCATCAATGATTGAGATGTACTTCTCCAAAATATCTTCAATTATATATTTTAATGTTTTTATATGGTATCTATAGTTCTCAACCATATCTTTCTCTAATTTTAATTGGAGTTCCTATGCCTTCAACTTGGGAATATCCTTACTAGCAACTATCTACTATTTTAACATATAATTATTATCGAGTTTTTCAACTTTCAAATTCTAAAAAAATATACAAGCAAAGAGGGAAAAGATGAATTTATGGTTTTTGAAGGGATTTCCTGAGTCAAACCCACATTTTAGTATTTATACCTCCATGGATAAGCCTAGTTTTATGAATTTTTTTATATATATTGAAATGAAAAATAAAATGCTTGAATTGAAATAACAATAGTTGAGATAGAAGTAATCCTAAATATACTAGGCTAGCAAGTTTATTACTTACACACTATGATAATGTGAGAATAATAGCAAGAGAAAAGGAACAATAAAATTAATAATAAAGTCACTTGGAGCCTTCAAAAATCCCAAGAAGTACATAATGTTTTTGTTGGAATTTAATGCCCCTCTTCATTGCTCATAAATTATAACCGAACTGAGAAATTTTAAATGGGCCATCTTGTTTGAAATTGTGCTTCTAGATGTTGTATTAATCCCCCTTTTTCTTCTCTTATCCAAATATCCAAGTTAAAAAATTAAAATTTAGTTGTGTTGAAGTTTTTATGATTTTGGAGTTTTGAGGTTGTCCATGCATACATACCTTCCTTACCAATCTTGACTCCCCTCTTTAATCCTTTAAAAATCAACTAAGTGGTGTATTTATCACATTGTTATAGTTTTGGGTGTACTCATCCTAGCATTCCTTTTTTTTCGCTCCTTAAACCCCACCACCTAATAGCCTTGAGAAATTTTCCTAAATATCAAAATTTTCAACCTTTTAGACTATCATGTTTTCCCCTATACTCATGCCTCCTTGAAGCATTCTTGATCCTCAAAGCCTGAAATTCTTCAAAAATCCTATTTCTCTTCTACATTCATTAGACTTTTGGACTTCTTTATTCATCCATCCATTCTCGTCGGAGTTGTCATTGTAGGAGTTAATGGTGAACTCCCAACACCCCAAAAATGGTTGCTAGACCAAAATATCTTCCACACGAAATAAAATGGCAAGAATAGATTGCTATGATTATGGATGAAATATTACAAGATTGAATATGAAAATGTACATGAGAAGCCTTGAGCTTATAAAGGAAAGGTGAGGGATAGGATTAGACAATATTGTGGCATGTGTCTTAATCCTATGTTATGAGACAACTAACTTGACAACTATTAAATGACCTAGGTATAATATTAAATAAAATTCAAAAATATAAGATATGATAATATCTTATCTAGGCATCTAAGACTTCTAGTTCTAAGATCACCTAAGACCTAATTAAACCTAACACATGAATAATTCCCCCTACTATGAATTAGCTAGGTACAAGATATTTATTCACACCAACACCCCCCTTAAGTGTAACTTAGGGAGTAGATTATTATACAAAGATTCAAGGATGAAAAATAATATTATGGGTCTGAGAAAATACTATGTTAGGTACCCATTTATAATGCAATATCTCACAAACAAAGAAAAGGAGAAAACCTAGTGGGACAAAACTCCTCTCCAAAAGAGAGAAAAGAAAATAAACATGAATGATGTATGGAGGACCCAATAATACCCCAAATTACAACATCCATCATGTATATACAAACAATTACCCCCTGGATAAGAGGTAAAAAGTGAGACAAGATATCTATCCTAGAATGGAGAAGATTACCCTAACACTCCCCTTAAGTGCAACTAAGGTAATAAGAAATGGACCGTCCTAGAAATCATTCCATGTTACATACTCATCTACAATTTCAAATAACTCCAAATTATAAAGAGAGTGTACTCCCAAAAAGTAGATAGGAGAAACCTTGTAGGAAAAAAATTCATTCCAACTAATGTATGTGAAGGAAGATTGGTAGCCCCATAAAATTTAGTGTTTTTAAATCCTTGCAAGATAAGTTGCATGTGTACCTTCATAAATAAGAAAGAAAGAAGATAAATGTAGAATGTCACATTTTGAATTTTGTAGGAGGTCCATCTATAATAAATTGTTCATCTTCCTAAATTGAAAGAAAGAAACCTATAATTTTTTCTTGGCATTTTACATGTCTATCAAAATCTATAATATTTTTTTATTTAAATATAGTTTAATAATTTTAGAGATTAAATATATCTTAGAAAAAAATTTGGTTATTTATCTATTTCCAAATTTCTACCGGGCACAACATTCACCAATATATCCACCTTCTCAATTATAACCCTCTTATCCTTCAAGTTCTTTATTAAGATTACCACATTCTAGCTATCACATTGGAACACAATTATATCCTAATTCAAAAATGTCTTAACATGATCTCTAAATGTTGACTACCTTCTTACAAGCATGAGTAGTTTCAATGTACTCTATATAGTTAAAGATAAGTCATATCAAGTGTCATTGTCTTATTTAACTAATTTTTTAGATCACCAAATAGGGTAAACATATACCCACTAGCAAACCTCATGTTATACACTTCACCAATATAATTAGAATTTATAAATCCATGTATATACACTGTCCTTCTAAAATTATATCCTCTCTAACAATAAATAAAACACTTTGATGTGTCTTTAAGATACCTAAGACCCTCTCCACTACATTTCAATACTCTTTACCCCAAATTGGATATACACCTACTTAGGACTCCTTGAGCAATGTCTACTCTAGTTCAAATAATATAGCATACATAATACTAAAATTTGCATTCTCATAGGATATTTGTCTCATTTCATCTATATAATTTGGTGTTGAAGGAAAATAGTCAATAAAAGGACTATTCCCACAAGAATTGGAACACTCAATAGTTTTCAATCCTCCATCCTAAATTGCAACAACATAAATTTTAAAAAATTCCTCTTGTTGATCCAAAGCTTTATGTTCACTCTATCTCTCATAATTTGTGTCCCTCATTTTTCTTACAAAAGTCATAATTGCACGATCCTTGAGAATAAATCTATCTTCAAGGCTAGGGATTTATCTTCACAAAGATAAATTAAGAACTCATCAACAAAGTGTGGATGATTAAAGTCTAATTATAAGAAAGGGTATGATCTCCTCCTCTTTTGGCTCACCTAAATCTAGGATAGTACTCCTATAGGTATCTTCAATACGACCTATAATAAAGAATGATGAGATTAAATAAACC
>VDFB02298348.1:0-27905 GCA_007258455.2 Sequoia sempervirens
CATCAATGATTGAGATGTACTTCTCCAAAATATCTTCAATTATATATTTTAATGTTTTTATATGGTATCTATAGTTCTCAACCATATCTTTCTCTAATTTTAATTGGAGTTCCTATGCCTTCAACTTGGGAATATCCTTACTAGCAACTATCTACTATTTTAACATATAATTATTATCGAGTTTTTCAACTTTCAAATTCTAAAAAAATATACAAGAAAAGAGGGAAAAGATGAATTTATGGTTTTTGAAGGGATTTCCTGAGTCAAACCCACATTTTAGTATTTATACCTCCATGGATAAGCCTAGTTTTATGAATTTTTTTATATATATTGAAATGAAAAATAAAATGCTTGAATTGAAATAACAATAGTTGAGATAGAAGTAATCCTAAATATACTAGGCTAGCAAGTTTATTACTTACACACTATGATAATGTGAGAATAATAGCAAGAGAAAAGGAACAATAAAATTAATAATAAAGTCACTTGGAGCCTTCAAAAATCCCAAGAAGTACATAATGTTTTTGTTGGAATTTAATGCCCCTCTTCATTGCTCATAAATTATAACCGAACTGAGAAATTTTAAATGGGCCATCTTGTTTGAAATTGTGCTTCTAGATGTTGTATTAATCCCCCTTTTTCTTCTCTTATCCAAATATCCAAGTTAAAAAATTAAAATTTAGTTGTGTTGAAGTTTTTATGATTTTGGAGTTTTGAGGTTGTCCATGCATACATACCTTCCTTACCAATCTTGACTCCCCTCTTTAATCCTTTAAAAATCAACTAAGTGGTGTATTTATCACATTGTTATAGTTTTGGGTGTACTCATCCTAGCATTCCTTTTTTTTCGCTCCTTAAACCCCACCACCTAATAGCCTTGAGAAATTTTCCTAAATATCAAATTTTTCAACCTTTTAGACTATCATGTTTTCCCCTATACTCATGCCTCCTTGAAGCATTCTTGATCCTCAAAGCCTGAAATTCTTCAAAAATCCTACTTCTCTTCTACATTCATTAGACTTTTGGAATTCTTTATTCATCCATCCATTCCCGTCGGAGTTGTCATTGTAGGAGTTAATGGTGAACTCCCAACACCCCAAAAATGGTTGCTAGACCAAAATATCTTCCACACGAAATAAAATGGAAAGAATAGATTGCTATGATTATGGATGAAATATTACAAGATTGAATATGAAAATGTACATGAGAAGCCTTGAGCTTATAAAGGAAAGGTGAGGGATAGGATTAGACAATATTGTGGCATGTGTCTTAATCCTATGTTATGAGACAACTAACTTGACAACTATTAAATGACCTAGGTAACCAATATTAAATAAAATTCAAAAATATAAGATATGATAATATCTTATCTAGGCATCTAAGACTTCTAGTTCTAAGATCACCTAAGACCTAATTAAACCTAACACATGAATAATTCCCCCTACTATGAATTAGCTAGGTACAAGATATTTATTCACACCAACACCCCCCTTAAGTGTAACTTAGGGAGTAGATTATTATACAAAGATTCAAGGATGAAAAATAATATTATGGGTCTGAGAAAATACTATGTTAGGTACCCATTTATAATGCAATATCTCACAAACAAAGAAAAGGAGAAAACCTAGTGGGACAAAACTCCTCTCCAAAAGAGAGAAAAGAAAATAAACATGAATGATGTATGGAGGACCCAATAATACCCCAAATTACAACATCCATCATGTATATACAAACAATTACCCCCTGGATAAGAGGTAAAAAGTGAGACAAGATATCTATCCTAGAATGGAGAAGATTACCCTAACACTCCCCTTAAGTGCAACTAAGGTAATAAGAAATGGACCGTCCTAGAAATCATTCCATGTTACATACTCATCTACAATTTCAAATAACTCCAAATTATAAAGAGAGTGTACTCCCAAAAAGTAGATAGGAGAAACCTTGTAGGAAAAAAATTCATTCCAACTAATGTATGTGAAGGAAGATTGGTAGCCCCATAAAATTTAGTGTTTTTAAATCCTTGCAAGATAAGTTGCATGTGTACCTTCATAAATAAGAAAGAAAGAAGATAAATGTAGAATGTCACATTTTGAATTTTGTAGGAGGTCCATCTATAATAAATTGTTCATCTTCCTAAATTGAAAGAAAGAAACCTATAATTTTTTCTTGGCATTTTACATGTCTATCAAAATCTATAATATTTTTTTATTTAAATATAGTTTAATAATTTTAGAGATTAAATATATCTTAGAAAAAAATTTGGTTATTTATCTATTTCCAAATTTCTACCGGGCACAACATTCACCAATATATCCACCTTCTCAATTATAACCCTCTTATCCTTCAAGTTCTTTATTAAGATTACCACATTCTAGCTATCACATTGGAACACAATTATATCCTAATTCAAAAATGTCTTAACATGATCTCTAAATGTTGACTACCTTCTTACAAGCATGAGTAGTTTCAATGTACTCTATATAGTTAAAGATAAGTCATATCAAGTGTCATTGTCTTATTTAACTAATTTTTTAGATCACCAAATAGGGTAAACATATACCCACTAGCAAACCTCATGTTATACACTTCACCAATATAATTAGAATTTATAAATCCATGTATATACACTGTCCTTCTAAAATTATATCCTCTCTAACAATAAATAAAACACTTTGATGTGTCTTTAAGATACCTAAGACCCTCTCCACTACATTTCAATACTCTTTACCCCAAATTGGATATACACCTACTTAGGACTCCTTGAGCAATGTCTACTCTAGTTCAAATAATATAGCATACATAATACTAAAATTTGCATTCTCATAGGATATTTGTCTCATTTCATCTATATAATTTGGTGTTGAAGGAAAATAGTCAATAAAAGGACTATTCCCACAAGAATTGGAACACTCAATAGTTTTCAATCCTCCATCCTAAATTGCAACAACATAAATTTTAAAAAATTCCTCTTGTTGATCCAAAGCTTTATGTTCACTCTATCTCTCATAATTTGTGTCCCTCATTTTTCTTACAAAAGTCATAATTGCATGATCCTTGAGAATAAATCTATCTTCAAGGCTAGGGATTTATCTTCACAAAGATAAATTAAGAACTCATCAACAAAGTGTGGATGATTAAAGTCTAATTATAAGAAAGGGTATGATCTCCTCCTCTTTTGGCTCACCTAAATCTAGGATAGTACTCCTATAGGTATCTTCAATACGACCTATAATAAAGAATGATGAGATTAAATAAACCTTTATAGTTGCACCTAGTGTATGCTTATCCTCAAGATTTGTACCTAAAATAAAGACTAACTAACTACATATGGAAACCTCTAATTAAGAACATATTTACATCATTAGACATATAAAAAAATATTAAATGCAAGACATGATTCTCTAGTATAATGATTATCATAGTTCACTTAAAAAATTTCCTTGGGTTATAAAATCAAATAATGAAACCATATATAATATTTGTTAAATAGTCCAGATAACTAAGAGGGGGGGTGAATCAGTTATCATCAAACAATTTTCTTCACTTTAATTAATCTGGATCAAACTTAAATCAATTGGATATTAACAAACATGAAAGAACAAAACAACACCATGCACAATGAACACCATAATTTACATGGAAACCCAAGAAGGGAAAAGCCACGAAGAATAATAATTCTCAATTATAAAGCACCAGTTAAGGTGATTTTTACAAAGGCTCACTGCCAAGTTGCTCCCTGAAGGGTGGCTCACTGTCAATTGGGCTCACTACCCGGCTATTATAGCCAAAGATACAAAAAGGCTCAATGCCAAAAGAGAAAGGCTCACTGCCAACAAAAGAATGATGAAAGGGAATCCACTGCTGAAAGAACTATCACCAACAACACCGGATAGAATCTCACTATCTATTGCCTCTGGTCATACACTTTTGCACACTTCCCAATGTTTGGATATTCAGATTTGCATTCATCACACTTGCTTGCATTAAACAAAAACATCTTATACTTATACCATTCCAAGCCTTCATAATTTCTCAAGTCGGCCAAACACAATTTCATAATTCCTAAGTTGTCCAAGCACAATTGAAAATAGGTCACCACAAAAACATTCTCGCGGTGGAGAGGAATGAAACATGGACCAAACATAGCCTCCTTGCTCAAATCAACATGCTACATGATATTCAGAACCAAAAAGTAAAATATACATGCTACAATGCAAACCATGTGTCAGAGCATGTTAACCAACTGCCAAATCGATCTAGGCCCAAAAGAATGTATCTTATTGTGTTACAAGAGGAATGGGACCAGGATAGATACAACCAAAAATAGATCTTTACAGCACAATATCTAGAACCAAGCCAAAACTAGATCACCAAAACAGAACTTCGGTCAAACAACCAAGATATGTTGACATCAATGACAACCATTAATGACAACAAGCAATCAGCATCATCTCAACACATCCCAAAAATCTCCCCCTTTTTCATTGATGGAAACATTCATCAATAACAAACCAACCAACTTAATGTCAACATCAAGGATCATCTTATCTTCTTTTCTTCTCCCCCTTTGACATCAAAGGCAAAGGGGAAAACTCCCCTTAAAAAACTTACTCCGCTCCCCCTATGAAGAAGCCACCAAACATTGATCCAGATGAAAATGAGCATATAATACTCTGGACCAATGCACACCTCGGTGCATGTTATACTAGACTCTAGGAGGGGGCAGAACCCCTAACTTCTGTCGAAGATACTCAAAAGTATCTTTGTTCAATGGTTTTGTGAAAATATCTACAATCTTCTCTTTAGTAGGTACATATTCAAGTTTTACTTCATTTTCCAACACCTTCTCTCTCAAGAAATGATATCTTATGGATATATGCTTCGTTCTAGAGTGTTATACCAGATTCTTGGAAATGTTTATTGCTATGGTATTGTCACATATAATTGAGATCGGTTCATCAAATGATATGCCAAAATCCTTTAGCGTTTGTTTCATCCATAGTATCTAAGTGCAACATGAGGATGTTGCAATTTATTCAGCTTCAACAGTAGATAAAGATATAGAATTTTGTTTCTTACTTGACCAAGAAACCAACTGGGAGCCAAGGAAATAAGCTCCACCACTTGTACTCTGCTTGTTATCAACACATCTGGCCCAATCAGCATCAGTATAGGTTGTCAAAGTGAAATTTGAGTCATTTGGATACCACAACCCAAAATCTTTTGTACCCTTCAAATATCTGAAGATCCTTTTCACTGCAACATGCGATTCCTTTGGTTCTTGTTGAAATCTAGCTTCTAAACAAACTGTATACATAATGTCTAGTCTAGTGGCAGTCAAATATAACAATCCTCCAATCATTGATCTGTACATGCTTGCATCAGCTTTAGGTGATTCATCTTCTTTTGTCAACTTGCATCCGATAATAGTAGGTGTACAAACCGGTTTAGAATTCTCCAATCCAAACTTCTTCAATAGTTCTTTTGTATACTTGGACTAAGAAATGAAAATTCCTTTGTTGTTCTGATTTACTTGTAATCCAAGGAAGAAATTTAGCTCACCTATCATAAACATTTTGAATTCCTTCTACATTTCATCTACAAATTTACTGCACATATCATCATTACCTCCAAAAATTATTTCATCAACATAAACCACAACAATCAACATTTGATTTGAGTGAGTTTTGTAGTATAAATTACTATCAACATATCCCTTTTGAAATCCTTGTCCAATAAAGTACTTGTCTAACCTACCACACCAAGCTCTAGGTGCTTGCTTCAATCCGTATAAAGATTTCTTCAACTTGCAAACAGCATCTAGGTCACTTCCGAACTTGAATCCCTCTGGTTACTCAATGTATACCTCTTCCTTCAGTTGTCCATTCAAGAATGCATATTTTACATCCATTTGATAAAGTTTGAAATCCTTGAAAGCTGCAAAAGCTAAGAAAATACGAATTGCTTCCATCCAAGCAACAGGAGCATATGTTTCTTCAAAATCAATAGCTTCAATTTGAGTGTAACCTTTACAAACCAATCTTGCCTTGTTTCTCATTACCTTTTTTTTCTTCCAGCTTGTTCCAAAACACCCACTTAGTTCTAATTACATTTTTGTCTGTCGGTCAAGGCACAAGTTCCCAAGTCTAATTTTTCTCTATCTGATCAAGTTCTTCTTTCATTTCCTTCACCCAATTATGATCATTGCATGCTTCTTCCATAGTCTTTGGCTTGATTTATGAGAGTAGACACAATAATACTTTCTCTTGAGTTGCTTTGATTCTTGTGATGATTCCCTTATTCTTATCTCCAATAATCTATTTTTCTGAGTGGTTTTTCTATACATACCTTGGAGTCCTAGTTGTAGTTGTTGGAGCCTCCTTTGTCTCTTCTTCTTCTTCTTCTTTCTTATCCTTCTCTCCTTTGTCATCTAAGTTATCTTATTCATATTCAATATTCCTATCAGGAATTCTTTGAACATCTTCATCTACTTTCACATTCGCACTTTCAACCATCTAGTTCAGTCTCTTGTTGTAACACCGATACGCTTTACTTCTTGTAGAGTAACCTAGAAATATGCCTTCATTAGCTCTGCAGTCAAATTTTCCAAGATTAACCTCATCTCTCCGGATGTAGCATTTACTTCCACATATTTTGAAGTACTTTACCATGGGATCTCTTCCATGCCATAGCTCATATGATGTCTTTCCATATTTCCTCTAGATCAATACTCTGTTAAGAGTGTATATTGTTGTGTCTATATCGCTTCTCTCCTGTAGACCTATGGTAATTATGCTTCCATGATCATTGTTTTGGCTACTTCTTGAACTATTTGGTTCATTATTTCTACTACATCATTCTGTCAAGGTGTTCTAGGGGAAAATAGTTGTCTTTTAATGCCATGTTTTTCATAGAATTTATTGAATTCATCAAAAGTAAACTCTCCTCTATCAGATCTTAAACACTTGATTATTCTGTCAACTTCATTCTCAACTCTTGCCTTGAAAATCTTGAATTTTTCTAAAGCTTTTGATTTTTCTTTTAAAAATGCGACCCAGGTTAGTCTGGAATAATCATCTATTAAAAGCATGAAATATCTCTCACCTTGTAAGCTTCTTGTTTTGGTCGGACCACATAGGTTAGTGTGTACAAGTTCCAAAAAACCGGTAGATGATTCTTCTTTTCTCCAGAATGTTTCTTTGGTCTTCTTTCCTTCTTGGCATCCTTTGCAGATAGTGTTGTCTATTTTGATCAGTCTTGGCAAGTCTCCGACTGCTCTTGTTGAACTTATCCTTACCAAATTGTCAAAGTTGATGTGACACATCCTTCTATGTCAAAGCAAACTATCATTGGACTGAGAGAATAAGCATCTCTTTGTAGCTCCTCCTAGTTGATACATATTTCCATTTTTTCTTTTTCCAGCTGCAATAATAGTTCTAGATCTCTTCCAAATTTCACAACCATCATCCTAAAACACCACATTATAGCCATTTTCACACATATGTCCAACACTTAGAAGATTATGATATAATTCCTTCACATAGTAAACATTGTCAGTGTTATGTTTTCTATCAAATGTAATATAATCAATTCCAACAATCTGTGTTGTTTTATCATCTCCAAATCTAACAGAACCTCCATCATATTTCTCAAGCTTTACAAACTTACTTTTATCACTGGTCATATGATTCGAACATCCACTATCAATCAGCCATTCATCTTTTTTTCTTTTAACAAACAATGCAGCTTCAAGACAAATATTAGTAGGTGGATATTTTCAGTGAAGTGAAGTTCCCATTTCTCGAATCTGCACCATCAAAGATCTCGGCGTCTTGATTCCAACCTATGAGCGGAGCAAAAAGGAGTTTGTTTGTGCAGGATGTAAGCGATCAAACTTTGGGTCAAAGCATTGCAGGATGGGGGTGTCAACAATGAAAAATAGCGTCATCAAAAGTTGGCAAGTTGGCATCATCACGAAGAGTTCGTCGCAAGCTTTCCAACGCAACTCGTTTCGTCGAAATCTGACATCGTATGCTCAACTTATCAGCGGTCAAAGCTCCTGGTTGACTTGGTGACTAGAAGGTGAATGATGACGTCAGCGTCCGTACAAGATGACGTCAGCAGTCCGTACAAATCTGAAATGGACCAACCGAGATCTGCCACGTGGCATCTTTGTCAGCATTACAAATAATGGATGATGATGCGTGTCCATCCGTACCGCAATCGTGACGCATCATCGGTCGGCGCCACGGTCATCATCCATGTCATTTGCGAATTAGTGACGCAGTTGGCGGGAGGCCGCGTGAGCATCTGCGTCGATTGACATGTGTCAAGATCAATAACAATGAGAGTTGTACGTGGCCTTCCGATCACAGCAAAAGGTTTGTTTAGCCCGCATGGGGCTCGAACCCCTCACCTCTCATTCGCAAGAAATCTGCGGTGCCATTGAACTACGCATAGTTTGCTTTACTATATATGTCAGCCGATTTGTTTTGTTGACTAGTTTGTTTGAAGTTTGTTTTAAAAAAAAACGAACCGGCGGGAGTTGAACCCGCACCGGCCGGGTCCCCAAAACACTTACACACCGCTGTGCTATCGAACCGGTCTAGTATTGTAGTGGCATCGGTTTAATTTGGTCTATGTTTAAAAATTGAATGCCTTAAAATAAACCAAATTACCCTAAATTGTTAAACAATAATCCTTTCTAAGGATTAGATACAAACCACCTTAAACGTCCAAGCGAGAATGAATAATTAGGGGCTTAAAAATTATTATGTGATTTAACGGACGGGATTTTAAGAAGAAAAAATTGGGAGATTTTTAAAGATTTTATGTATTTTGGAGAGATAAGGTGAATATTGTAAAATCTTTTGGTTAAGGGCCAAATTGAGTTAATTTTTTGTATTTAAGGGGAGTGTGAGGTGAGAGTTGCTATTAAGTTTTTTTCAGGTGATGAAGTCTTGAAGCTGAGGTGACGAAAGAGAGGTCTTGTAGAGATTCTTTGAGCCATTCTTGTGCGCCAGAGCATTGTTATGCTGCCGAAGTGCTTGGAGAATGGTTGTGGTGCTTTTGTAATTGATTTTTGGAGTTAATCGGATCGGTCTCTCTATTGGAGCGGACCCGGAGACGTAGTCACGTTTGTGACGAACTCCGTAATCAAACATTGTTTGCACTTCTCTTCTTCTCTCTCACCTTCTCTCAGTTTGTTAATTCCTTCATTTTGTTATTTCCTTAAGTTAATTTTGATTTTATTAACTTGGAATAAACATTGTAAATAAATAAGCATTCAATTATGCAATATAGTCTAGATCCTATACAGATCAATTGAGATATCAAATCTAGGTTCATCCTTTTCCACCAAAAAAAAATAATCCTCATGATCTGATTCATCATCTGAAATGTCAGCATTCTCATTGACATAATAGGCCTTTTTATTGATCTTTTTAAACTTTTTCCTTGTTCCTTTCTTTGGACACTTAGTTAGTAAATGACCAATCTTTCCACATCTAAAGCATTTAAGAGGTAACATACCTTTGTACTTGTCAATACCTTTCTTCAGTTTCCTTGTGAAATTTGCTTCCAACTCCTCTGAACTTTCACTATCTAAATCATCTTCTAACTTTGTGGCTTTGAAGGTTGTGTCAAGTTTCTCCTTTTCCTTTCCAAGTTTCCTCATTTCAAATGCAATCAAGGTGCCAAATAGCTGCTCTCTAGTGAATTTCTTTGGATCATAGACTTCCTCAATGGTTGAGATCTTGTCACTGTAGCTCTCTGGTAAGGTCATCAAAATCTTCTCCATTACATCTTCATCTGTCATAGTTCCTCCTTGATTTTTGACTTCATTTACTACACTGTCAACCCTCTAAAAGTAACTTGTTATATCCTCACTTTCTTCCATCTTCAAGTTCTCATATCTACGCTTAGTTTTCAACTTCTTTGATAATTTGACTCTATCATTTCTTTCATATATTTCTTTCAACTTTTCCCAAACTTCATAAGCAGATCCTAATGAAATAGCTTTTGTTAGCTCAATCTTAGATAAAGCACTATAGATTGCATACCTTGCTTTTTAATTCTCTTCATAGGCTGGAACCTCATCTGTAGAAGAAGGACTACTTGTCGGCTCAACATATTTTGTCTCAACAACTTTCCAAGTCTTGTAACCAAGAGAGATCAAGTAACCTCTCTTCTGCACTTTCCAAAAATTGTAGTCAGATCCATTAAACACAGGGATTGTCAATTTGTGCTCCATCAGATCTACCCCAAGTGGTTAAGCTCTTCTTTGAGGAACCAAAGCTCTGATACCAATTGTTAAACAATCCTGATAACTGGGAGGGGGGTGAATCAGTTATCATCAAACAATTTTCTTTGCTTTAATTAATCTGGATCAAACTTAAATCAATCGGATATTAATGAACATGAAAGCACAAAACAACACCATGCACAATGAACACCAGAATTTACATGGAAACCCAAGAAGGGAAAAACCACAAAGAATAATAATTCTCAATTATAAAGCACCAGTTAAGGTGACACCGATTAAGGTGATTTTTACAAAGGCTCACTGTAGGGTGGCTCATTGTTGGTTGGGCTCACTACCCAACTATTATAGCTAAAGATACAAAAAGGCTCACTGCCAAAATAGAAAGGCTCATTGCCTACAGAAAATGGCTCACTTCTAATAGAAGAATGATGAAAGGGAAACCACCGCTGAAAGAACTGTCACCAACAACACCGGATATAATCTCATTGTCTGCTTCCTCTGATCATGTACACTTTCACACACTTCCCAACGTCTGGATATTCAAATTCGCATTCATCACACTTTCTTGCATCGAACAAAAAAATATTATACTTATACCATTTCAAGCCTTCATAATTTCTCAAGTCAGCCAAACACAATTTCATAATTCCTAAGTTGGCCAAGCACAATTGAAAATAGGTCACCACAAAAACATTCTCGTGGTGGAGAGGAATGAACTGTGGACCAAACATAGCCTCCTTGCTCAAATCAACACACTACATGATATCTAAAACTAGAGAGTAAAATATACACGCTACAATGCAAACCATGTGTCGGAGCACGTTAACCAATTTCCAGATTGATCCAGACCCAAAAGAATGTATCTTATTGTGTTACAAGAGGAATGGGACAAAGATAGATACAACCAAAAATAGATCTTTACAGCACGATAACTAGAACCGGGCCAAAATTGGATCATCAAGGCACCAAAACATAACTTCAATCAAACAACCAAGATATGTTGACATCAATGACAACCATTAATGACAACAAGCAATCAGCATCATCTCAACACCTTCCAACAAGATTCACCTCCCAAAATATTGGTGAGATTTGATTGTATGTTTAGGAATATGATTAACAATTTATCTCCAATATTATTTCCTATTCAAATGGGTAATAGAGTCCCATATTGCACAAGAGAACAAGGAAGGCCTTTAAATCTTAACTAAAGCTAGATTTGTGTGTATAAACACATCAAAGGTATCATTCCATATAATTATTAAGCATACTTAATAATCTATAAGAATGTTGTGAAAATCTGCATGAAGCAAAGGAATGACAATCAAAAAATATTTGATATGATAGAAAATGTTGTCATACTTATCAAACCTCTATTAAATTTATGTCAACAAATATGACAATAGGAAACCCACAACTAGGTTTGAAGGTTCTCCAATATTTATAAACTATCATAGATATATTCAATTCTTGATACTATTGCCATATGCAATATTTCCTTATTTACAAGATATGTTTTTATAAAATAAAAATGGAGCTAAAGGAATCAAAACCCTAGATGACCCTTTGACACTTGCAAGCTCAAGTTAGCATGAACATTATCAACCCTTATTATATTTTACAACCATCTATTTAAAATATCCCAAATTAATGTAATCAAAAAACCTACTTGGATTTACAAGATCTTCTACAAATTTAAGCATCAAACATGAGAATGTATAGAAAATCTATTGAAATACACCTTGAGCCAAGTGCAAGTTGAGCTGAAAGAAGCAAAATGTGTTTCCCCTCAAAATGGATAGTGTTATGGCTCTTAGTACTTTAAAATATTATAAATGATAATTATTTTTTAAAAATATTTAATAATAATTAGTTCTCAAATGATAAATTATTAAATAATAATAAATTAAAATTAAATAGATAATTATTAAAATAAACTAAAAATATTGAAACATTATCTTTGATAATTGAAAAAAAAAATTAAAATTAAAACTACAGGGCTTTAAGTACTGGAAGGGAATTTATTATTTTTGTTTTTATTTTATTCTCATGGGAAAAAGTATATATTAGAAAAATAAAATGAGATAATTATCTTCCCAATGTTGAAATTATCTTAAATCAGCTTTAAATTATTATTTTGCTTTAAAATTGATAATTTTATCCCTAAAAATATTTTTGAATTATCATAGAAAACAAATAACCAGGAGAAAACAAAGAGAAAATTATTAGGAATTTGCTAAGAGATTGCCAAGAAAAGTTGTTGAGGAAAACCAAAAATAAGGGAACAATTCAAGAATTGACAATAAGGGATCATTGATTTTCAAGTTAGTGGTTAAAATTTAGTTGATATGAAATTATGGTTGTTAATTTTAAAATAGCCTTGAAATTAAACTATATAATTTATTTTCTTTAAATTTTATTTTTTATTTTTTTATTTATTTTATAAAAAAATTAATTAAATTTTATATATTTTTAAAAATTAAATATAATTCTTTTATTTAATTTTTTAAATTGAATTTTCATATAGTATGAATAAATTATATAGAATTTATTTTTTTAATTTATTAAGCAATTTTGTATTTAGTTAAAGTTTATTTATATAAAAAAAAAAAAAAATTGTATTAAAGTGGCAATGCCCCTAACAAGTAATGGCTTTTTTACATAGGTTGTGGCTTGTGTAATGGGTCACGGCCTATTACACGAACTACTACCTATTTAAAGGGTTGGAGCCCTTACACCAACTATAAGACCTTAAAATAAATATATATATTATTATTTTTAATTTTTAACAAAAAATAAATAAATTTTATTACGTTTGTTTCAATAAAAACTTTAATTTTTTTTATGAAAAATATATATTATTAATAATATTTTTTTAAAACTTTAATTTTATATATATATGATAGTGTTCTCTATGCACTTCCATTAGGGAAGTGTAGGACCATTTAGGAGAGACTCATGACAACGTAGCCAGAGGATTATACTTGTCATGTATGATGGATGGATGATTAACTAAGTATGCAACTAAATGAACACATAACTTATTAATTAGATAAAAATATTAAAATGGGTGAAATTTTTAAGTACAACTTGAGGGTTGTTGCAGATAGCTTGGAACCTACACAAACTAGCAATGGCTAGGTTTTTAATTGTAGCATTAATTTTGATTGATTCATTTTCACATTTCATACATGTGGATCCACACCCTTGAGATAAGCAATGGCACTTTGGTGGGATAAATGCATTTGTACAACTATAGGGGCTAAATTTAGCCGTGAATGGCATCTTGGGAAAATTAGCGAAGAAAGTGAGACATTTAGGGGGAATGTGAGAATTTGATGTGGAAGTGGAAATTGAAAGAAAATATGTCCACGAGAAATTAGAAATTCAATAGGGAAACAGTGTGGAGGAAAATAAGGAAATGTAAGGAATCGAGGATTGGAATGATAGAGGAAAGAGTGGAAGAAATTCATGAGTCCATGGGAGGTCCACCTAAGTTAATCAAAAATATATAAAAAAATTGAAGGATATATGGAAGTGAAGGATGAATTCTAAAAGGGTGGATTTAGAGTAATATAAAATATTTTATAAAATGAGGAAAATCAAGCATGATCAAGACATAGTAAAATTTTGGAAAATTTGAATAAGTCAACAAGAAAACCACAAATCTATATAAGGAAGAATGGAAAGTGAAACAAGCTCATGAAGATGCAAAGTTTACATGGAAGTAAAGAAAATAGAAAATTTTGAAGGTCCATAGAAATCTCAAAAAATTAATATTTTATTGCACCTTAAAGAAATGTGGATTCCATCCAAACATCTAAAATTTAGACTAAATAGATAAAAATATAGAAGTCCAAATCAATCCCACAAACATCCATCTCAGTGAAAGCCTTATTTACACTTGTGAATAGCATGGGATCATTTGGACATTTGTACCTTGGATTAATTCAATGAGTCCATGAAAATCCCACAAACTCGCAAAAGTGAAATAATGTTGAAAGTAGAGGGAAAGGAGAAAAGGTGGAAAATGGCTAAAGATCATGGAAGTTCCACAATTCCATAAAATGATAAAAATTGAATAGAACCCAAATCTTAGAACTTATTCGATTCTAAACTTTGTCACATGAAAAAAAAGGGGGAAATCAAAGAACAAATTCATGCAAAAAAATGACCGAAGGGAGCATTATGCCTAGGAATTCACACTTGTTATACTAGGTCCCAACACCTGAGATAAAATTAATTTATTTAATTCCTTTCTATTAAATTATATCGATATTTCAAAGGGCCCTAATCATATTCTTATTGTTACTAAAGAACATGTTATCAACATATAAGTAGGTAACAATAAAATTATTGTTATCCTATATGAAGTAAACATAATGATCTAACTTAGCCCTAACATACCCCAAATTCAATATATGAGTGTTGAAATTCTTATAAAATATAGGGAGAGTATTTAAGATCATAAGGATATTTTCTTAGCTTACAAACTAAAGCTTGCTTACCCTTCGCCTCAAAATCCTCATGTAAAAAAATTGTCATGTATGTCTCCTCCTCCAAATCCCTACATAGAAAATTTGTCTCCACATCTATTTGTTCAATATCAAGCTCAAATACAAGAGAAATAGATAGCAAGAATCTAATGGATGTTGACTTTGTAATAAAATAGATCTCACTAAAATCAATTCCCTCTACCTAAGAATGGAGGTTAGCCACAAACCTTGATTTATACTACTAAACTCCAACATTTTGAACTATATTTCTTCTTAAAACCCATTTATATCCAACAAGTTTCCTCCTTAGGAAGCTTTATCAAGGCCCATGTATTTTTCTTCTCAATTATACCCATATCCTCATCCATGGCCATATTTTATGGCTTAATATTTATACACTTTAGTCCCTCCTTCACTATTCTCATCTCATACTCATTAGTAGGAAAACCAAAAATGTATTTGAAATCAAGTGGGTTTTACCTATTAGGTGGCATTCACTGCTAAGTGGAAATCCTCATGAGTGTGGTTTGAGGTTATTCTTCTTCTAAACCCTCAAAACTATCCTCCTAAGTGCCAAGTTCATTCTAAACCCATACTTAGTATCATGTGGATTCTCCTCTATCTTTGTCTTAACCTACACCACTTATTTCTCAAATTTAGGTTATACAATTGTAAAGGAAGATATATTATATCTCCTTGAATATCACATTCTGACTATACATTATCCTTCTAATCTTAAAATTTGAAACCTTGTATCCTTTCACACCATTATTATAGTCAATTAAGATACACTTCTCTAATTTAAAAATCAACTTAGATATATTCTCCTAAGAAACATGCACATATGTCTCACAATCAAAAGCCCTATTGTGTTGTAATGAATGCTTCTTTCCTAATCAAGCCTCCACAATGGTTTTTTCCAGTTCCACAAGAGTTAAAGTATGATACTTGTTAATTATGCAACAAGTTGTGTTCATAGCTTTTTCCTATAATTTCTAGTCCAAACTAGCACAACTAAGTATGATCCCAACTCTCTCCATTAGTGTCATGTTCAGTCTCTCTACAACTCTATTATGTTGAGGGGTATATATGTAATAACAATAGTATTTACTTTGTAAAATATGTTAAACTCTTCCAAAAACTCTCCACCATTATCTTTCCTCAACACATTGATCTTTCTCTCTATTTAGTTCTCAACAAGAAACTTTAACTCTTTAAACTTTGAGAAGACCTCAAATTTGTGCTTGAGGTTAAACACCGATGATTTTCTAAAAAAATCCATCAATAAAAGATACATATTATGTTTGCTAGAGCACAATGATTATTAGGATATTGCATTTAATGTTAGTGCTCTTAAATAACATTTATAAGGTTTATCCTTATAATATAAAGTGAGGGGAGATTTATAAAGTTTACCTTTATAAATAAATTGTTTATTAATTAATTAAATTAATAAACAAAAAACTGTAAGGTGAAAGGTTGTGATCTATACACCAACCCCTTAGATTACCTTAAATACAAACAATCATATCAAAAGAATAGATTGCATTGAGAAGATATACATTGTTGTATATGTGGAGGCACTTGTAGAGCATAAGAGGTATATTTATGAATGCACTTTATATGCATATGAGGCCATTTAGGAAGAAGAAGATGAGGAAGATATGTAATATATAAATTCTTGTTGTGTCTATATTTATATAGACTTTTCATACTTTTCCTCAATATTAAATGATTCTTTATGGGATTTTTATCAAAAGGTTTTCCTTATGCAAATAATGCTTATTGTGTTAATCTCTAGTTATTTCTAATTTATATTCCTAATTATTTGTTAATGGTTATTTTTCTAAATCATAACTCTCTAATATAGTACCAAAGTCAAATAGACTATACTAATCATTTATATAAGGAAAACTTACAAAATTTGTTAAGGTGTCCACATAATTGAATAATTGTGAAAATTCTAAGTTGTGTCAAACCAAAAGTAAAATTGATGATCTCTATTGATTAGACGAAGCACATCTTTGATATCATTTTCATAAATATTGATTTACACGATATTATGATAAAAACTCTATCTTATCATACCATAAAAACTCTATCTTATCATACCATCCCTCGTAAACTTGATTATTTGATTGCTTGTTTTTTTGTGATAGATTGTGCTGACCTCCTATAGACATCGTGCTGCCATTGTAGAATTACACCTATCGACGTAATTACAATGCATCAAACTTCATTAATGCTCTATACATCCACACAATTTTAATAGTGTTAGAAAATGCCATGCATAAATTTAACAAAGCATACATAGAATGAACTAAAGGACTCCTATCGTATGGAAGCCGTGTAGTCTGATAACAACGTTAAAGAAGCCATACATAAGAGGCATCCAGAGAAACATCTTAGTTTTGGAAACCATTCAAATTTGCATAACCTCATAATTCTTGAATAATGCACCAACGCTATAGTGGACTCTTGAAGAAATTTACTATCATTATTATCAGCATCAGTGCCAAATATTGGTGTACTACTATAAGCAAGGATTAGCGTAATGAAAAGGACGACATTAACTAGAAGGCCATATGCAAGTTCGAGACTATGTATTGATGGGCTTCAGATGTCTTGTTGTTTTCTTTAACATGTACTTGCGTTATGCTCACTGCAGAAATGAGGGAAATAGAAGACTGTAGGCAATTATTTCTCCATTTTTTGGTAGAGGGGCCAGGTGAGCAGTCCCATTTGCATTTGGTATGAATGTACAGCTTGTCATCTTCAAGTGCAATGATTTCTTCATATGCATTGCTTTTAGGAGGATTAATGAACTATTTGCAGTGGATTCATTGTATAAATCACAAGAACTTTCTTCCTCATTGTCTACTATCCTTTTCATATTTGTACTCTTTAAGTAATTCAACCAACACTTAGAAGAGTTCTTTGATTCTATTTTCCAAAGGCAATGCATTGTATGAAATGATAACAATTATCAAAGAGGAAAAGAGAAAGAAAGAAACTGAATTACTCAGAAGTGACCAATAGTTAACACATAATGATAGCAGACATGTTATATACAACCATGTGGAATTTGTCTTTGCATCTACCAATTGTATCTGATTGATAAAAATCCATTTTTATGGATATCCTGCAATCATTGCAATTCATGGGAACACATCTCTTTAAGGTATTCTGTCAAAGAATTCACATGTCTTATCTTTGCTTCCACAAACAATTCACGTCTTATCTATGCTTCCACATTTTGTACTGAGTATATTAGTACAAGTGAACTTATCTCAGGTTGGAGACCTATTTGGCTCATTATGAGGATACCCATGTCTTCTATTTCCATGTCTAAGTATCATGGCTCAAAAACACCTTGCGTTTTATACCTTCAAGTCTGCTATCTATTCTTTCACACTCTCTCTCTCTTTTATTGCTCACATATCATCTTGATGATGGATCATGGAGTATGATTCGAAATGTTGATGTAAAAAATTAACACAATTTCAATCCAAAAATTGACACTTGATTATCACTGCTATGGAAACTTGATACTTTTAATAGTTAAATTTATTTTAAATTCTTTATTAAAAATAAGATAATTATTTATTTTATTTCATATGAGGTGATGTTGAGATGGTAGAGTTATATTTTTTAGAAGCAAGAGATCCTAAGTTTTAGTAATATTTATTTTACATTTCAATTTTTTTAGAATTATTAATTTAAGTGATAAATAAAATTATATCAAATTGATCAAATTGAAATAAAGATATAATTAGTATTGATCATATATAGGGGAGAGGGACCTATAATGGAGCAGGGTCCAATAGTAGGGATAGAAGTAGTCCTCAGTGGGCCCCATAGTGGAGCACTTTAATATCCAATTGCAAAACACTTTTTATCCATAAAGTATGCAAAATGACAAATCATGTGATGCCACATCAATGCACCAATAAAACATGACTTAGTGCACCACCATCGGTCTCACTTTTTTTTTGGACCTTTTTGGATACCTAAACAAAAAGCATGCTGATGTGGCATTATATTTGATGATGTGGCCCTAAAACGAAATATAGAAGCACATGAGTTGCCAATTAAACTGTTGTATAGAATTGGGAGTGATTTGAAATTTCCACGTAGGATTTTGAGAAATGCGAAGTTAGGGTGCTCCACGATAGGCCCATCTCCCCTATATGATTCATTGGGTTGATTAAGAACTCATGAAATAATTTTATTTTTCTTTATTTTGGAGTATTATAAAAAAGATATTAGAGGGTGAATATCCAAATCAATGAATTTTCATATAATCTGCATTCCTCTCTTATATTAAGAATTTTCTAGAGGTGTACGTTTCTTATGTTGGTATGTGGCGACTAATCATGTTGCATTAATATTTTGGTAACTTTGACAATCATGTTTTGACTCCAAATTAATTTATGGGAGGGATTTCTCATTTTTAATAAAGAATTTTTGTTATTATTTTTAGTTGTAAAACTATTTTTTTAAACTGCTAGAATGGGCTTATTATTTCTTGTATCCAGCTGTGAATGTGAAAGGTAAAGGGACAAGGGCGTGAGTGCTTGAATGAGCATGCAGTGACAGATTATGCTATGGGTGAGAGTGAATATGAAATTATATCTCAAATTTTTTGGATAATAAAAATTATGGTGGACATAGCCCACATTAGGTGAATCACATTAAATTTGTGCTATGTGTAATTATCTTTCTCATTTTTATTCTATTATCTACATTAAAATTGATGTTATTTAATTTCTTCGACCTACCTATAAATCCTAACACCTTAATTATATTAACTTGGTTAGTTTTTTATCCTTGAAAAAATTAATAGATGACAAAAAAATTAGCAATGAATTTGTGTTCATGTTAAAATTGCTCGGAGCCACTTGTGTAGTTTCTCAATACCTTTTTCTTCCATATTAATAAATTACTTAGAGACACTTGTATGTTTTGAGAAACGTGTTACAAGAAATCTTTTGATATATATAGATTTTTTTAAGGAGAATAAGGTTTACTCAAGCTTATTCAAGGCTAATGAAATTTCAACACACAAAATCAATCTAAATGAAACAATTAATAATTACAGTCAATTTAACTCTAACAAGTGTACTTACTATTTTTGGAAGGGAAATAACTAGAGTAAATTTTGCAAATGGATAAGTAGAGGTACTTGTTGATGCAAACAAGATTTATCCTTATTAAAGTGTCTAAGAAGTGGTCAATGGAATCCAATCTAATAAACCCATGAATGGAGGTAATTGCTATGAGGGAAACTATTCATTGCCATGGAGCTCCCTCTATGAATACAAAATAAAAAACAATAGCTAAATGTTGATGGTTATATATTACATAGAAAGTAAAGCATGCAAGATGATATATATATATATATATATATATGTAATTTTTTTGACATGTGGGTAATGACATGAAAGCTAGCCAATTTAATTATATGTAAATTAATGATTTCATAATGACTTGGAGTCTCTCAAAATAAATTAATTGAGGTAAGATTATCCAATATATAGTTATATGATGATCTTAAATAGTTCTTAAATATTTATATGATAATTCATCTAATATGATATAATTTGGACAAATGCTTGTTTGGCTATGTTACTAGACAAATAAGAAATCAAATATAGAACTAAAATGCTAATGAAATTTCATTTGACAATAAAGTAAACATAATGAGAGAATTGCTATCAAATTACATAACCACTTATCTCATCAAGTATGTGAATAGTCATTGATATAAAATCAAACATATGTAATGAAATGTTAAAGCAAGTCAAAATAATCATGATATGTTTTAACCAATTTTTGTAAACCTGTATTATTGAGGCTTGCTCAAATTATTAAATCAATTAGAATTGTTTATTAATCTTGTCATTATTCATATCTTTCCAAATCAAATGCCCTTGACGAAAATAATTTAAATAATATTTATTCTCTTTGGTATTCCTTCTTTCTTCTACTTAAATAATATCATACTATCCTATATTTATATACATGATATTGGGAATGTGTCCCTTACAAAATATGCATATTCCTATTAGGCCTAGTTGACCTTATGCTCCTCCTTTCATTTGTGGTCACTTGTAGTAGGTTTTTTAGTCTTTTTTACCTTTACACCAACCTCTGCCAACATCATTTCCCCCCTTTAAAATTATGACTTATCCTCAAGCCATGCATAATTGGTTAATTTGTGAACAAGATGTTCTTGTTTATTTTTTCAACTAGAGAAATGTGGTACTCCATTGAGTTTTTCTTGTTGGAGTGTTTTTACTTAGAAATTTACCTAAGTGAGGATTCATTATGTTTCTAGTATAGTATGAGATATGTATCTATTGAGTAAAATTATTTGCATCACAAAGTATACTAATGATATGAGCCAGTCTGAGGCTTACTATCTTCCGCAACTACTTGATTTGTGCCTTACTTTCCTCTCTCTAATCTAATAGTTTTTTTTTTTGTAATTGGGTGTGTAATGTTCCAATTATTCTCCTTTTTTTAATTTGTATCATACATGGCATTATATGTAGTGACCACTTGTAATATTTGTGTCACTATTAAGTGTGGCCTTTGAGTGCTTTAGTTAGTGTGGACCATTGTAGACAAAATTAGTATAAAATATTAATATCATTATTCATCATTTGTAAGGTATTAAAGTTGGATTCTAATTATGTGTTGGCCTCCACACATTTCCTCCTCTCCTCACCCATTGTAGTCTTTGTAACTTCTATTAGAATATCGGTAAGAAGTGTTGACTCCCTTTTCTAGTTGCTTTAATTGTTGCCCTAGTTTTTGTGATGTATCTCTCTATTGTTGGGGTATTTTATTCTTAATAGCACTTATAGCCTCTTCTAATTGCTCTATATTTTCCACATACTATTTTAGAATGTCATCCCTTATTGTATGGTAGAAAATATCCCCAAGCTAAAAAAATTGAAGTGATGAAATCCCTAAAAGGTCCACCTGTGTTCCAATTAGAGGTAGTTGAAGTAGTTATGGAGTTGTAATTGGTTGGATTTTATTTTTTGCTTTCAAGAATCCTTTTATAGAATGTATAGGTGAAGTTGTGGTGGAAGATGATAGCCTATCCACATAAGGGGTTGTTGTATGTGGTGGTCCTTGCCCCTTTGATTGACTAGTGTCTTATTGGATTCTTCCAGAGGGTGTGTGTTGTTCTTGTTGGCTTTCCTCTTCTTCCTCTATTAATGTTGTATATGGTTTTTGGGTCATTATAATAATTTATTATTGTATTTATTACGTAGCATGTTTATTTTCTAACATAATCGAATATATTTAGCCTACATTTTTTTCAATTTATGTTTTTCAGATGTGGGTAGGGAGGGAATGATCTATGCTAAAGCATTATTTCTTAGTTCCTTCTAAAATTTATTTTTCCCTCTTTTGATTGAGGGATGTTTCCAACTCCTCTGAAATAATTTATATCATGCTCTCCAATGTTGCAAAGAAGGCCATTGTATACCTAATCATTTCTTCTTCAATGATATATTTATTTTCTTTGACCATTTGTGTGTATATATATAACTTTATACAACATTCCTTTCCCAAATAAGCCACTATATAAGAGATCCACATCCATGACTGCTTATGTTTCTTTTTTTGGGTCTATTTTTTCCCTTTTGGTGATTTTCTCTTCCATTTTTGTTTCCTCCTCTTTTGTGTATATGTCAAGAACTTAAAAAATATATATTTTCACCCCTTATTGTTTCCTCATTGTATTTCTCTCTACACTCATTTTTAAGGCTTCTTCCACTCATGGTTTATTTTGTAGTGTAGTTGTGGGAAATTTTTCATTTGTTTTCCCCTTTCCTCATTTCTCCTCTTATTTTTTGGATTCTTTTATTTCAAATCCTAGGTAACCCACCTATAATATTTATATTTCCATAGTGTGTTTGTTCCTTTCTCCAAGGGCTAGAGTTTTGAAAATCCCCATTTCTCATGTAATTTATCGCTAGATTTTTTCATATGCTCCTCAATCTTCTTCTTGCTTAGATTATCCATGTATTCCCTATAAGTATTAGATATTTTTGTTGTGGGGTCCTTTTGAAACATCAAAAGTTTCATCCCATATGATTTAATCTACTCATCACTAATTTCATATGGAATTTGTGGTATCCAAGAAAACCTCAACTCAATTGCTTCCATGAGAGTATAGTCTTTACCAACCAAGAAGGCCATTCCCTTGATGTATTTACACACCATGTCATAGGATATCCACTCCCTATCTTGCATTTATTGGATGGTTTTGAAGAATTCCCAATATACCATGGTGAATGAAGTAGCATCCTTGAAATTTTTGACATGTTCAATGATCTCAAATGCTACCAATCTATTGTTCTCCCATATTCTTCCCATGAAGTCTTGAAATACATTTATAAAGTAAAATTTGAGGCATATGATTAAGTTATTGTACCTAAAATAGTAATGTGTATTCTTGGTGCATTGGATATTCTCAAAGAGCTACTCCTGCAATACCTCAAAAAGGTCTATTTGCTTCCCCTCCACCACCATTTGTTGTGTTGTGTATATTATTGTTGTCATGGTTGAGTCCTTGTATTTGGTGTAGTAAGATTTACAAGTGATACATATGGTGTTGTACCACACCATAGGGTTAATGATTTTTTTTACATATAAGCTTCTCTCATTATATGTTGTACCAATCAATTATGTAACCTTAGCATTTTTATCTCCTTATTTGGGGGGACTTCTCCTTATACATTGATCCCTATTAACACTTGTATGGCCTCCTTCATGATGTAGTAGTTTTTGTCTAGATATAACTAGTCATCATGGATTCTATTGAGAATAATTCTTGTTGATGAATTGGGATTCAATGTGCTCAAATACCACTAATGAAAGAGGGGTCTAGACAAAACCATGTGCACAAACTCACACACACAATAACAGCAAATTGGTTGCAAAAATTTGCAACCATGTTTTCAATATTTGATATGCAACTTGTAACAATTGATTACAACTTCTAAAAATCTGATTAGATCAAATTATACAGTCTCAAGGACTGATGGAAAAAAATACAAATGAGTTACAATCTGATTTAAGATAATAAAAAATGGTATGCAATAGAAAAAAACAACTCCCCCTTCATATGCAAACTTCCACCTACAACCTACAACTTGCAAAATTCAACTGGCAAACTATTTCAGTATTCAATAATGGATTCTTGTCTTCAATTGTTGTTGCAACACACTTTCAAATCTGCACAAACCATTCTCAATCTTCCCTCCAAGAATATGCTACACCATACTTCTTCACCCCCAAAATCTGTCCCAAAATGATAGGCTCCAAACTGCCAATAAAAAACAACTTGCACTATCTTTCAAAATCATATTTTTGCCTCCTTGAAAAGGAAACGCCCCTCTTTTCATGGCTACTCCAAAAATAGAAAATGTCATTAATTTGGTCCAGATAAAAATTCAAACTCATTTGCCAAAGTTGAGGTTAGTTTTCAACTCCCACTCCACCAATAGGATCTCAGAAAGCAAAATCCAAACCTACTACCTCCTAGATGCCCAAAGTGGAGAATATCCAATTAATGCAATGACAAATGAAATAATGCAAAATAATTCTAGACAAGATGCTCCCACTCTCAAGGTGGATGCCATAATAGAATATCCCCTATTTATTCTTTGAAACGGTCACTATCAAGAGTGTAGTCAATAGGAATGCAACTATCAAAGGTCTTGGAAAAGAAATTACATCAAATTATTCATCAAAATAGTATTCCAGACATTAGCAACTAGACTATAAAAAAAATATAGAAAATATTTTTGGATGATGCAAGATTGCTCTCACAACCTAGGATTCTCTTGCATCAAACACCCAAGGTAGGAAAAATTTATGAATATGGATTCATAAAATGGAGTTGAGTGGTAGTACCACCCTTTTGGATTGCAAGAAATCCTTAGCAAACTCCATCACTAAATTAGAAAAAAGAATTTATTCTTCTGCCTCTTCTAGCACTTAGTCGAGAAACTTGTCATTCTCCTCCACCAAGTGTGCACTCTATTCTTGCTTCCTCTCATGGATTTACATCCACCATGGACCATCTTCTTTTACCACATCTCTTCTTCCCTCCTTTCCTTCTTCATGGGATCCAACCCACACAAATCAACCACCTCCACTAAGTTCCTCATGCACCATCATCTACAACAAGTATGCACAAACATGCAACATTTGCATACCAATCTACAACTACAACTTCATATTTTACTATTGCAATCTCTTCTATAGAAGGTAAATAATCAATATTTTTAACTCAAAATCAAAATTTACCTCATACTTCTTTGCTGCTCCAACATCTTCTTTGTCCTTCGCTACAACATTTATATTCTTATTCCCGGAACCCTCCATGTATGCATTTTCACAAGGTTATTTTGATTTCTTCCATATATTCATGTCCTCCAAAGGAAAAAAAAATTCTACACTTCTTGCTTCTTCTTCTACAGCTACAACTTCTCTTTTACTTGCAAATAAAATATTACAAAAGGGGTTATGAAAATCATCTTCTCTGAATTCCTTCTTCTCCATCAACTTTTCAACTTCAACATCCATCAAATTTTGGATTCTCCTCATCTCTTTTCTCAATAAGGTTCCATCCTTTTCCTCTTCAACCTCTTCATCAAATTTGGGGTCATTCATGTTCACAATTTCATATTGCAAAAAATTTTCATCTGCTTCACATAACTCATTCCATTCTCCATTTGTGTGGGTTGCCCCCATATATTCTTCCTTATATTCAACCCCTACCAAAGGGTTGCAACACTCTTTCTTTCTACTCTTCTTTTCACTGTCCTCTTTCAAGAGAGTGTTCTTCTTCTCGTATCTCTCTTCCCACATTCTCACTTCCTCTTCAATCTTCTTTTCCAATATATTTACTTCAACCTAGAGCTTTTCAAATTCTTCATGATGCTTCCTATTTTCACTTCTTTCCAATATTATTCCCAAAACAAAATTATCATGGGCCTCCTCATAAGCCATCCCATCCTTTTAGGTATAGATTGCCTCACATTCAACAATCTATCTACACACCACACACACTCCACCCCCAGTTCCTAGTGCAAATTGCCTCACGTCGGTGCTTTTGTCTACATACTCAGGAACTCTCGCTCTTATACCATTGATGTAAGGAGGCTTCAGCATGATTGAATACCACTAATGTAAGAGGGGTCTACACAAAACCATCTACATAAACTCACACACACAATAATAGAAAATTGGTTACAAAAATATACAACTATGTTTTCAATATTTGATATGCAACTTGCAACAATTGATTACAACTTCTGAAAAATCTGATTATATCAAATTATACAGTCTCAAGGAATGGTGAAAAGAAATACAAATGAGTTACAATCTAATTTAAGGAAAAAAATGGTATGCAATAGAAAAAAAAACTCCTTCTCCTTCATATGAAAACTTCCACCTGCAACCTACAACTTGCAAACTTCAACTAGAAAACTATTTCAGTCTTCAATAATGGATTCTTGTCTGCAATTTCTACTACAACACACTTTTAGACCTACACAAAAAATTCTCAATCTGCCCTCCAAGAATATTATATGCCATACCTTCTTCACTCCCAAAATGGAAAGCTCCAAATTTCCTATGAAAAACAACTTGTACTATCTTTCAAAATCAATTTCTTCCTCCTTGAAAAGGCCATGCCCCTCTCCTATCATGGATGCTCCAGCAAATAGAAAATTTCATTAACATTCCATGATGAAAATTCAAACTTATTTTCCAAAGTGGATATTAGTTTTCAATTCCCACTCCACCAATAGGATCTCGGAAAGCGAAATACAAACCCACTACCTCCTAGATGACCAAAGTGGAGAATATCCAATTAATGCAATGAAAAATGAAATAATACAAAATAATGCCATGAAATATGCTCCCACTCTCAAGTTGGATGCCATAATGTAATATCTCTTGTTTATGCTTTGAAACAGTCACTATCATGAGTGCAGTCAATAGGAGTGTAACCGTTAAAGGTCTTGGAAAATAAATTACATCAAATTATTCATCAAAACATTATTCTAGGCATTAGCAACTAGACTATAGAAAAAAATATAGAAAATATTTTTGGGTGATGCAGGATTGCTCTCACAACCCAAGATGCTCCTGCATCACTTGTCCAACCTTCCTCCTTTGAATTTTTTGGAATTCTTTTCATACGTCCAATTTATACTTCCTGACTTGTTGGTATTGTGGTACATACTCTATTTGACTCAATTGTAGTAGGGTTTTACAAAGTGTCTCAAAATTGATGTAGTCAATCTCTATTAGGGGTGTGTGAATGTATTTGTGCACATATTTTGTGTATGTAAAATCTACGCGAACCTTTTTAGAAGCCCCTATTTGGATCTACCTCCATCGCTTTATATGGTAACTTCTTATATTTTGGCCTTGGTTTAAGAGATAGATCAACTAATTTTGGGGCTTCAATTATAGCATAAGGTAATTTGTATTTGGGTGTAGGGGTGTCAGCTAGGGTATTGCGAAAATGAGCTTTGAATGAGTGAGAGTGAGCAAGAGTAAGAAAAGTGTATTCCATTAAATTTGTTTATCCATTCTTACCTTCACATGCTTTTTTAGTCATTATATTTCCACAACTTGGTTTATTTTAGTGATTTACTTTTTATGTTACATATAATACAATGGTTGTTTATAGAATTTTACTTTTCAACTAGTAGGTTGATGATAATTTTTTAACTTGGAACCATTCACATAACATTAAAATGTTATTAGATCTTTGACTCTTCAAAATGGTGTCACCATCTCTAAGGATGTCGATATAGTGGATGTTGTTGTTTCTTAATTTCAAGAAACTCTAACTGGTCCATTTTAGGACTTGTCTAGTTTGGAGGAGATAATTGATGTTATCCCTTAAATTTTGAATGACAAGATACTCAATTTTTTGAAAAAGAAATATCTTCAAAAGAATTCAAGTTTGTTGTATTCTCCTTTGGAACTTACAAATCCCCCTAGACCTAATGGGTTGCCCCTTCCTTCAAAAAATTTTGGGATATAATTGAAGAGGATCTTGTTATGGCAACTCATGACTTCTTCAGAACAAGTAA